>CM060331.1:55510283-55522783 GCA_030674155.1 Stramonita haemastoma
CTTTAGGGAGGAAACCAAGAGCCCTGGAGGAAGGGAAATGAAAATGGATGGGGAAGTGACTGTAGAGAACGGAGAGGAGTGGTTAGTAGGTTATAATAATGATAAAAACAGAACCATACTAGTTACATTGATTTCCCAAGACGCATGCATACAAACTTTATTAACAACTCCACAAAACACATTGCTGTGAATTCAATCTACCAGAAACCTGATAAAACAAAATTGTCATTCAGGTCACCGAAGCCTCTAGCTAAAAGAACTTTATCTATTGATGATCGGACAGGGTAAGCAATCATTCTCTTTAGTGCAAGACTTTCCTTATTTTGTCCTTTACACGGGATTCTCAGCCAGAAGCTAAGTAGATGACTATCGCAGATTACGTGGAGGCCACAATTGGTCGACACCTGTCTCCTACTTTGGCGACAAAGGCTCTTTAGTTATCTTTACCTGTGTGCAGAGGGTGGAAGGACATACCTACCCCCTCCTCTCTCTATGTCTCTGTCTGTCTGTCTGTCTCTCTAGCTCTGTTTCTCGGTCTCTCTATCTCTGTTTCTCGGTCTCTCATCTCTCTGTCTGTCTTTCTCTTTCGAAATCTATTTATGTATCTGTATTTTTTTTTTGCTCCTGTTTTTTTCCTGCTGTTAGTCGGAAGTGAAACAATTGCAAAATATTTCTCTTGGTTTTCGTGAGACCTCTGGGTGACAAAATGACGCTGAATTTTTAAAAAAAAAGTTAGACTCACCCAACATAGCAAATGATTAACTAAGTCGTCTAATATTACTATGAGTGAAGAGAAAAAAAATACACTGATGAAAGGGTTATATGATATGATCAACAAATGTGAGGGTTTAAGACACCATTTTAGGTAGAAAACGTGCTAATATAAACTAGTGTAACCCTGTGAATATTGCCAAACAGGAAGGAATTTATGGACTGAGCCATATACGAAGCTGGACACATTTTCCATCAATCCTGTCCACTATACTATAGACAATTCCCCTCTGTTCTTCAATCCTGTCCACTATACTATAGGCAATTCCCCTCTGTCCATCAATCCCGTCCACTATACTATAGGCAATTCCCCTCTGTCCATCAATCCTGTCCACTACACTATAGGCAATTCCCCTCTGTCCATCAATCCTGTCCACTATACTATAGGCAATTCCCCTCTGTCCATCAATCCTGTCCACTATACTATAGGCAGTTCCCCTCTGTCCATCAATCCTGTCCACTATACTATAGGCAGTTTCCCTCTGTCCATCAATCCTGTCCACTATACTATAGGCAATTCCCCTCTGTCCATCAATCCTGTCCACTATACTATAGGCAGTTTCCCTCTGTCCATGAGTCCTGTCCACTATGGTGTCCCATAACCTATGTGGTCGTAGTGGAGCGAGGCATCAGAGACCTCAGCTTCTCCAGGGGCCAGCACATTGAGGGCGGCGCCAATCTCCTCTCCCTCGCTGCTTTACCTTCCCTGACCCTAAAGACGGCAGGTACCCATTTACAGCTGGGTGAACTGGGGACTGCACTGAAGCCAATGCGCACAAACAATCATCCATCCAGTTGTTAACCACGTTCGATGCTGCTTAACATTGGCTGGGGAAAAGCGAACGCCCTGACCACTGGGCTATCCTGTCCTCTGTCTATAATTTCTGTCGTCAATACTGTAGGCTACTGGAACAATTTCACCAGTCACTAATTATGGATTATTGGCTTCAAGCTTCAGCAGAACATTTTGTTTTTGACAAAATAAGAAAATAATCATTGATGTCTCCATAACTGCAGAATAATGTATACTATTCCAAGAACTCACAATTATCAAATTAATAAAGAAATAGGCAATACAGTATTAGCTGTAATATTACAGCATCCAATGTCATGTGTGACATGTCGCTAAAGTGCGTTTTGGAAAATATTTTGTAACTCACCTGAAAATCAAATCAAATAAGAAATTTTAAAACGTGCGTAGTACAACTTCAGTTTCGGAGGAAAAACAGGCACTGGTAGGTAGATGGGTATGTATGTAAACATCTCCTACCCTACTGTAATCATGGATAGTTTAGATCAAGCAGCAACCGAGGCCTAACTGGACAAAAGGTCCTATGCTTTAAAATGTAGACAGGGTAACGTGAAGTGTGTGTCTTTGTTTTTCTCCAGCTTTTCATCCAGGAGCCGAAACTCGAGTCAGGTCAGGCCAAAGGCATGGTTCTTAATAAAAAATGCCTGAAATGCTGCTATTGAAAGATATACCCTAGAATTTTTTTTTGAATCTGTGAAAAGTCGTTTTCAAAATGATTGAGAAGTTGTGAGTGGCTACATGCACTTGCTTTTTTCCCCCACTACTTTTTCCTCAATGATACAGCTTTTTCTTATTTCTGATTAAACAAAACAGAATTTTGACAATATTTCCTTTGTTTGTTAATCTAAGGCTACACTGGTCCCCATGTGATGACATGACGTCTCCTTTACCATAGTGGACGCAAGTGACAAATCACGGCTGGGAAAAGGAAAGGGGGGGGGATGTCAGCGAGGGAAACTGATAGTCCAGACACCTCCATCGTCCATTGTCGTCTGCTGATGAGATCCTGCTCTGTGGAGCTGTCTGTCCAGACACACAGCCTGTCTTGATGAGATGGGAGGGACCATGGGGGAGAGGTGGAGGGAGGCAAACAGAATTAGTACACGGGTTGTCATTCAACCATCTTCACCAATCTTGATGCTCTAAATACTCCGATATGATTGATTGATCTTATTCATTTATTTATTCTTTTATTTTGGGGATAGTGGAATAAGTACACATTAGCATTTTTACATCCAGTCCCCGTGCGTAGGCAGTTCTGTAAATGTTGTCATCCGCTCCCGTCGGTGTACAATGGCCTACTCCAAAAAGCGGAACGGGTTTCAACATGTGTGCAAAACGTTCTGCGTGTATTCCCACACGGGAATTTGGTTTATGGTCTCACCCAAAGGATTTTAGGGGGAGTGGAGTCGGCACTGATGTCTTTCCAGGGAAATTCCTCTTGAACGGGATTTGAACCCGGGACAACAGATCACGAGCGCAACACGCATCACTCTAACCACAAGGCTATCCCGTCCTCCATGATAGAGGGAAGAGCAAAGCACTGCTTTCATCATCTTGTGATAATCAACCAGCCTTTGTGGCAGAATCAGAAGGCTCTAACGTGAGAAAATGTCTTGAAATCCCCAATACCTGGCCCTTCACTGGCTAAACATAGTCCTTGCACAATGGTGTTTTTGTCTATGTCATGTCTTTAAAAAATGATTCGTTTTATTTATCTAATTTGTTTTTTTAGTTTATGGTCATTTTGACTATGTTGAGATGAATAGTGGTTGTTTCTATCAATTTTCGTACGTGGTCACATCACAGTTTCCCAGTTACGTACTAAATCACTGCCAGCCAGACCACAACCATAGACTGCCCCTATATCAAGGCAGTCACCGCAATCTCCAGCGATAGCATCACACGAGGATGGTTCCGAACCCCACTTGGAGTACGCCAAGGATGTCTGCTCCCTCTCACCCTCTTCAAACTCTCCAGTGCTGCCCCAAACTGTCTACAAGACAATGGGTAGGTGAAGGTGAACAACTTTTTTCTTTTAAATATTTCAAACACGAGATACAAGATACTGTGTGATCTTACACCAATATTGATTCTTGTATAGTATCACATTGTAGTGGACATAGATTGCATAACTATCCTTTCACAAAGTACAGCAGTGCACTCATTATTGTTTTTACTTTGGGGTAGCTTTCAAGGAAATGGATGATTGCCTTAACAAGAAACCATAGAAGCAGTCATTAAAAAATCCAATCATGACTACGCATTGTATTATTTGTTTATCAAAAAAATCTTTTATATCGAGGATAATGGAATAAGCACTCATGTGCTTTTTTACATCTAGTCCCCGTGTGTATGCAGTTTTGTAAATCTTGTCATCTGTTCCCACCGGCACGCAATGGCCTACTCTCACGAAAAGCGGAGCAGGATTTCACGTGTGCGCAAGATGTTCTGCGTACGTTCGCACACGGGGCCTCGGTTTTTAGTCTCATCCGAAGGACTCTTGGGGAGAGTGGAGTCAGCACTGATGTTAACTGCAGAGGAAAAATCCTCTCGAACGGGTTGTGAAGTCTCCTTGTGTGTAACTTTCAAGGCAACAAGATAACTTTCCCCCATGAGGATGCCGGGGGCCTGTCAGTTTGAATAGCATTCCAAAGTATGTGCAGGGATTTCTCTCTTTGTTTCTGCCTTGTTCCTTTTCTGTCTGTTACCTTCTTCTTGTCTGTCTTCTGCTTTTTGGTCCATTCTCCTGACTTTTTTCCAGAAAGGCTTAAAAAGACAATTCTCCCGACGCCGAAGTCGGATGCTCTGTGTCTGGCTTATAAAGCACTGATAAGGCAGCGCAACTGGTTGTAACATATGTGCAAAACGTTCTGCGTGTGCTCGCACACGAAATTTGTGACGCTCCACCACAAAATGAGTCGCTTAGCACATTACCTACTTTTCCGCTAGGAGCCAATAAAGGCAGGTGGGGGTCAAGTTGTCGATTTTATGATTTGATTGATAATAAAACTATAGCCATTATTGTACATTGTAATGAAATATCAAGGCATAATTTTGTTGCCTTTTGTCTTTAAACGTGTTTTAAATATACCAAAACCCCATTCTGCTACCTATTAAGATGCTTAACTTGTCAATTTCTCATTTTGTCATTTCATACAGTCTATCATTTCAATTGTTAAACTTTTGATAGAATTGTCAGATCTTTAATCTTTTTTTTGTATTGTAAGCCATTTTATTGCACATTAAGAGCATATTAATAACTAAAAATTGATCTCTTGTGCAGTCCGACTCCTTATGTGGTGAGCGTCACATTTGGTTTATGGTATCACCCAAAGGATTTTAGGGGGGGGGGGTGGAGTCGGCACTGATGTTTTTCCAAGGAAAACATCCTCTCGAACGGGATTTGAACCCGGGTCAGCAGATCACAATCAAATGACAGACACGAATAGTTGCTGTCTGAGCATGTCTGTCTGTCTGTCCTCACGTATCTCACTATTTTCCTCCACCTTTTGCTTTGTTCCATTATTCCTCCCCCCCTCTCTTTCCCGCACCCCCCCCCCCCCCCCCCCACAGCACATAAAGAGAACTGGTTTTAGCTAATATCATTACAACATAATTTGTGTTACATCAGATCATAAACGTCCTTTTTATCTCTTTGCTTATATCTCCAAATATTGATGCGATTCTTTTTTTTTCCAGTCCTCTCCCTTTAATTGATAAGGCAATAGTCATTATTTAACAGATAAAGCATCATCCCTTCTCCCTCTATCTCACTCCTTGCACTATACAAGAAGCCAGAGGCGCCACCTGAGCAAGGGAAGTAAACACCTGTACAAAGGGAACAGGGAGACAATTCCATTACATTTCGAACAGTAATCAAAGTTTACAAAGCCTCTACTCCATTTCCCAGCAGACGCACAGAGACTGACTCCATACTACCCCGTCTTTATGATAGCGCAAAAAAGGTGTTATGTTAGAATTAAAAAAACCTCAACCAGCAGAAATGGAGACAGCTGGAAGATAAAAAAGAGAAAGAATAAAAAAAAAACATGCAGAAAAGAATATCAAGTACAGGATGAATACAAAATCCCGATAGCAAAAGCTGTTTTATTTACTGGGTATGGTATGTCTTTTTTCTCGTCCGTTTTTAGTCAGTAAAAAAAAATCATTGTCTTACGTGTTGAAAATACACCGATTATGAGAAACAAGGTAAAATGAGTGAATAAATGGAAAGAAAAATACTTTGTTCAAAAGATGAATGAGCAAGAATCCCCAGATAGATATGTATTTAGATAGATAGATAGGTAGATAGATAGGTAGTAGATAGATAAATAGGTAGTAATAGATAGATAGATAGATAGATAGATAGATTGATAGATAGAAATATACTAACAAAAAGATTATAGATAGACAAATAGATAGATAGATTAATAGATAATAGATAATAATATATATATATATATATTATATATATAATATATATTAGACAGACAGATAAATAGGTAGATAGATGGATTATAATCCCTCTCTTTGTTTGGAGCTGTAGTCAAAGAACGGAAAGCACCCCCCTCCCCCGCCCTCTAAAAATAAAACCACAACAAAACCCAATAGTACCCATATACAACAAGAGCACTAAGCCATTAGAGATCATCTCGATCCATAATGAAGATCTGCTCAATTTTGTCAAAGGAAATGTAAAAAGCAAACTGGAGTGGTCAGGTTACAACATGCAAGGAGCGTTGAGCAGGACACTGTCGAAGGAAGAGTGGAGGGGGGGGGGGGGGGGGGGGCGGCGGGGGCTGGCAAAGACATATAACATACACAGCAACACGGGACCAAACAGCACAGTACAGTCGACAGGAGGAGGATGGGTAAGCGCTGCATTTGTGGCGACGCGCTCTCCCCGGGGAGAGCAGCCCGAAATTCACGCAGAGAAATCTGCTGTGACATAAAGTGATATAAAATAAAGCAAAATAAGTCACGGCCGATTTCTCTGCGTGAAATTCGTGCTGCCTCTCCCAGTGGAGAACGCGTCGCCACAACAGCAACGCCACCCGTTATTTTTAAATGTTATTCTTTTCCTGTCTGCAATTGTATTTGTTTCCCTATCAGAGTGGCTTTTTCTACAGAATTTTGCCAGGGACAACTCTTGTTGCCGTGGGTTCTTTTAAGTGCGCTAAATAAGTATGTGTAACACACGGGACCTCAGTTTGTCGTCTCATCCGAAAGACTAGCACCCAGGCCACCACTCATGGTCTAATGGATGGGGGAAAAGTTTTGTGTCCAAATGGGATTCGAACCACCGCGCACTTTGACCCGGACTTTTCGCTTCCTAGACAGGCGGGCTACCTCTAGACAACCGATCCACATGATTTCACATTAAAACACATAATTATATTCAGACAGAAAAAACCCATTGGCAATGCACCAAAGGATAGCCGGCAAAGTTCATGAAGGGAAATTGATTATGCATTCAAAGACTTTGCAAAACAATTCAAAATAATATGACAAGTGCTAATTTCATTAAGCTAAAATAAAAACTGACTACGTAATGGCGTCATATTGTAATAAAATGTTTCCCAGTAGAGGAGGCCCTAGAATACATGCATAATGATGACAAAAATTTGTGTGCCCTAATTTATGAACATACTATTACAGTGTGGGCTTTTGAAAGGGGGTCTGATAGTCCTGTCTCTAGGATATGCCAGCAATACATTCTTGTAGCGTTCTAACAATAAGAGACTAAGAACACGTAAGCTGATCTGAAACTGCTAAAGGTAAACAAAAAAAGGTAAAGATGTCCCATAATCTAGGCGGTCGGTGGTAGGGGAGCAAAGTGTCAGAAACCTCAGCTTCTCTAGGAGCCAGCATATTGAAAGTGGCGCCCATCTCCTCTCCCTCGCTGCTTTATCTTCCCTGACCGTAAAGAGGGCAGGTACCCATTGACAGCTGGGTGAACTGGGGGGACTGTACTGAAGCCAAGGCGCGCAAACGGTCACCCATCCAACTGGTAACCACGCTCGACGCTGCTTAACTTGACCGGTAGAAAGCGAGTGCTCTGACCACTGAGCTATCCTGCTAGCCTTCACTTCATGAGTATTTTCACATTGAACAACCACAGTGAAGTAGACTGCTGTACAGTCACTCCCTCTATCTAACAATGAGCAGTGTAGTGTTACAACGTGACGTCACGGGTTTATGAACAAAAATGGCCGGGTTTTGGACTGAGTGCCATGACATAATGACAGACAACAGACGGACGGGATAGCCTAGTGGTCAGAACTTTGCGCTTTGCACTCGCAATTTGACGACCCGGGTTCGATTCCCGGTCGAGGGGATTTTTCCTCTGCAGTTAACATCAGTGCTGACTCCACTCTCCCCAAAAGTCCTTCGGATGAGACTACAAACCGAGGCCCCGTGTGCGAACGCACGCAGAACATCTTGCGCACACGTTAACTCCTATTCCGCTTTTTGTAAGAGTAGGCCATCGTGTGCCGGTGGGAACAGATGACACGATTTACAAAAAATGCATACACACGGGGACTGGATGTAAAAAAGCACATAGACATCGTAAAGTGCGTTTACTAGTACATAGCGGATGACAAATGCTGCTCTTAGCAGTACACAGCAGATCACGAATGCTGCTTTCAGCAGTACTTTGCAGATGTCAAGCGCTGCTTTTAGCAGTACATAACATATGACAAATGCTGCTCTTAGCGGATGACAGGTGCTGCTTTCAGAAGTACACAGCGGATGACAAATGATGCATTTAGCAGTACATAGCGGATGATAAATGGTGCTTTTAGTTGTACATAACGAATGACAAATGCTGCTTGTAGCAGTACATAGCGGATGATAAATGGTGCTTTTAGTTGTACATAACGAATGACAAATGCTGCTTGTAGCAGTACATAGCGGATGATAAATGGTGCTTTTAGTTGTACATAACGAATGACAAATGCTGCTTGTAGCAGTACATAGGGGATTATAAATGGTGCTTTTAGTTGTACATAACAAATGACAAATGCTGCTTGTAGCAGTACATAGCGGATTATAAATGGTGCTTTTAGTTGTACATAACAAATGACAAATGCTGCTTTTAGCAGTACATAGCGGATTATAAATGGTGCTTTTTAGTTGTACATAACGAATGACAAATGCTGCTTTAGCAGTACATAGCGGAGGACAAATGCTTCTTTTAGCGGGTAAAAAAATGCTGCTTTTAGTAGCACACAGCGGATGACAAATGCTGCTTATAGCAGATGACAAATGCTGCTTTTAGCAGTACACAGCAGATGACAAGTGCTGCTTTCAGCAGTACATAACGAATGACAAATGCTGCTTTTAGCAATACATAGTGGATGACAAATGCTTCTTTTAGCGGGTAAAAAATGCTGTTTTTAGCCAGTACACAGCAATGACAAATGCTGCTTTATAGCAGATGACAAATGCTGCTTTTAGCAGTACACAGCGGATGACAAATGCTGCTTATAGCAGATGACAAATGCTGCTTTTAGCAGTACAAAGCAGATGACAAGTGCTGCTTTCAGCAGTACATAACGAATGAAAAAATGCTGCTTTTAGCAGTACATAGCGGATGACAAATGCTGCTTTTAGCAGTGCATATTTATTTATTTACTCATTCATATATCTAATCTTTTATTTCAGGGATGATAGAATAAGCACTCATGGGCTTTTTCTTACATCCAGTCCCCATGATTGAGTATGCGGTTTTATAATTTTTTGTCTATGTTCCCACCGGCACACAATGGCCTAATCCTCCGAAAAACAGGTTTTAACGTGTGCGCAAGATGTTCTGCATGCGTTCGCACTCGACTCGGGACCTCGGTTTATAGTCTCATACGAAGGATGGAAGGCTACCAAACACAAGCAGATTCCATGATCTCTGCATAAGATCATTATAAAAATCAGGGTTTTTTTAAAACAGCATTGATTTCCATATGCAATCATGCTAGCAAAAAAAAACTGGAGAGGAGTAAAAGAGTAGCTTTAGAGAGAGGGGTTTCAATTATAAAGGCTGGCAATGGGAGGAAGGTGGGGGGGGGGGGGGGGGGGGGCGCAAGTGGGGGTGTGTGTGTGCGCGTGCGTGCGTGTGTGCGTGTGTATGTGTGTGTTTGAGGCTCAGAGAGAGAGAGAGAGAGAGAGAGAGAGAGAGAGAGAGAGAGAGAGAGAGAGAGAGAGAGAGAGAGAGAGAGAGAGAGAGAGAGAGAGAGAGAGACAGACAGACAGACAGACAGACAGACAGACAGACAGACAGACAGACATAAGACAGACAGAGATAGAGAGACAGAGAGACAGAGAACAGAGACAGAGAGAAGAAAAGGAGACAGACAGAGACAGAGACAGACATAAAGAGACAGAGACATAGACAGAGAGAGACAGAGACAGAGAGAGACAGAGACAGAGAGAGACAGAGAGAGAGAGAGAGACAGACAAGAGAGAGAGAGATAGAGAACAGAGAGAGAGAGATAATGAGAATGAGAGACAGAGGCAGAGACAGAGAGACAGAGACAGAGAGACAGAGAGAGAAAGACAGAGACAGAGACACAGACACAGGGATAGAGAGAGACAGAGAACTTTTTCACGGAGTTAACAATGATGCAGACCTTACTCTCCCCAAAAGTTCTTTGGATGAGACAATAAACCGAGGCCCCGTGTGCTAACGTACACAGAACGTCTTGCGCACACGTTTAAATTCTGTTCCGCTTTTCGAAAGTGTAGGCCATTGTGCACCGGTGGGTACAGATCACAAAAAGATACAAAACTGCATACACACGGGGACTAGATGTAAAAAAAATACACCAGCGCTCAAACCATTACTTTCGATATAAAACAATAAAATGAAAAATGTAATAAGAAAAACACACACACACACACACCTGTCTATTACAAAGTTTTAGGGGAGAGACGTTAAAATGAACACACACACACACACACACACACACACACACACACACACACACAACAAACCAAACCGGTACATGAGAAGAGGATAAAGCACTCTAACTAGAGAGAAAGGGAGAGAGAGAGAGAGAAAAGAGAGAGAGAGAGAGAGAAGAGAGAGAGAGAGAGAGAGAGAGAGAGAGAGAGAGAGAGAGAGAGGAGAGAGAGAGAGAGAGAGAGAGAGAGAGAGAGAGAGAGAGAGAGAGAAGAGAGAGAGAGAGAGAGAGAGAAGGAAGAAGAAAAGATTAATGTTTTCAGGTTTGCTGAAATGGAATCCAAACAGAGAAGGTAAACGGAAAAACACAAACAAACCAAAAACCTGGCTGCTGATAGGAAATGGAACAGGCAACAACAGCTGCCCAGTCCATTTATATTTTTGCTGATGTAACTGTTCCGCATCCCCCTATCTCTCTGTCTTTGTCTCCGTATCTCTGTCTGTCTGTCGGTCGGTCTCCTTTTTTTCTCTCTCTCTCTGTCTCTCTCTCTCACACACACACAAAACACACATACAGGCATATACAAACACACACATTCTTTGTTTTTCCTCTCTTTCTTCTTTCTCTCTCTAAAATTCTGTCTTTATGTTTGTCTGTCTGCTTGTCTGTCTGTCCGTCTGTCTCTCTTCCTTTCTCTCTCTCTCTCCTCTCTGTTTCTCTCTGTTTCTCTCTGTTTCTCTCTGTTTCTCTCTGTTTCTCTTTCTCTCTCTCTCTCTCTCTCTCTCTCTCTCCTCTCTCTCCTCCTCTCTCTCTCCTCTCTCCTCTTCTCTCTCTCTCTCCTCTCTCTCTCTCTCCTCTCTCTCCTCTCCTCACACACACACCACACACACACACACACACACACACACACACACACACACACACACACACACACACACACACACACACACCACACACACACACACGCACATTCTTTCACCATTCTCTCTTCTTTCTCGCTCCCCCCCTCTCTCTTTTCTTTTTCTTCCCTAAATTCTGTCTGTTTGTCTGTCTGTCTGTCTCTGTCTTCCCTCCCTCCCTCTCTGATTTTTTCCCTTTTTTTTTTTTTAAAATATTTTTTTAGAAAAGAAAAAATCGATGTTTGTATACATGCTGCAGGAAATCTGAAAAAAGAAACCTACTTTCAAGTCATCCGATTCCACATTAATTCTAGAACGTATCGATTATCTGTGCTCATGTGTACACACATCGTAAACACCATTTAGAGAAAGGTTATGAACTATATGAACTTAAAATAACACCCCTCACTTTCTTTTTTATGTTTGTCAGTCTGTTTTGTCTGTCTGTCTGCCTATCTGTCTGTCAGTCTGTCTCTCCCTCCTCTCTTTCTTCTTTCTTTCTTTCTTCTTTCTTTCTTTTCTTTCTTTCTCTTTCTTTCTTTCTTCTTTCTTTTTTCTCTTTCTTTCTTTCTTTCTTTTCTTTCTTTTTTTTCTTTCTTTTCTGTGCTGTTTAGTTGAATCGGGAAGGGAGTTCCACAGCACAGGGTCTGAGTATAGTAAACTAGACTTGAACAAGTCTATTCTTGGGATTGGGACACTTGGCTTTTCAGTATTTCTGGAATGATTCATTGGGAACTTATCTCTTAAGGATGTGGGGACAGCTCCTGCCATTATTTTAAACATCATTATGCCTTTGTTATATTTCAGTCTTTGTTGTAGGGGGAGAATACTTAGCTGAGTATAATCCACTTCAAGTAAGGTTGTTTTCTTCAGAAGGATAAATTTGAGAGCATGTTTATATAGGCTTAATAACGGTTTCATAGTGTTTGCACTGGCAGAATCCCAGAGGGTTGAAGCATAGTCTATTGAGGGTTGTATGTAAGCTTGAAAAAATAATTTCTTTGAATGGTAATCAAAGAAATGTTTAATTTTAGTCAACTAGTATACTCTTTGGGACAAGTATTTGCATAGATGAGATATGTGGTAGAACCACTGAGGTTTTTCATCGATTTTTAT
>CM060331.1:55527783-55545283 GCA_030674155.1 Stramonita haemastoma
TTGCCCTCTAAGAAGGTGTTAAAGAGTGGAAAAGAGCAGACACCCTTGGCGTACTCCCATTGTTGTTCAAAACCATTTTCCTATGTTGTTGTCGTAGTAAAACACGATTGTTGCCTTGTTGTTTAGGCATTATGTGATTCTGATCAGGTTGACATTGAAGCTATACAGCCTCATGGTTGCCCACAAAACTCTGTCAAATGCCTTCTGAAAGTCCACAAAGACGTTGTACCCTGATAATTAAAAGGGAAAAGGGACTCTGTTTGCTGTCATTGTGAACAGCTCGCCAAGCACTAACACAGAAGTTCGCATCACGCTTTACTTGCAGGTTTAGTTTGGTTTAATTTTATTGCTTTAAAATACGTCTATTGATGTCGTGTCTGTGCATGTTTTGCATGTTTGAATGATTGCTTTGGATATTTAATTTGTGAGCTTGTTTTCTGTTGGAAATTGATGATACATCAGCGTGTTTTGCTTCAGCTAAATGAATGTATCGGGCAAGTTCATTATCTTTAATGTACAACATGCAAATCATCAAACAAACATGTTAAAAAAAAGATTACGTGCAATGTTTTAACATTTAGATCTTAGTTTTTTGGGAAAAGGGGAATTAAGAATAAAATTGAATAAAAAATCAATCTTGTTCACGTATATTACATTTGAATTGTCATCTAACATAGATAGTAGGCATGAGAGATATTCGATTTTAATCATGCACCAAGATAAAAAAAAAAGATCCTTCAACAATTTTGTATCCATGATAGCAAATGATAGGACTGCCAGAAATTGGTTGTCTTTATTGTAATTTAGCCCATAAATGACGATTCTGACAAGTTATTTATTTGATAATAGCCATTGATTCCACGTGTCATTTTTTTTTATATCAGGACACAATATGCAATAAGGGCAGGGATTTAGTATGAAAAAGAAAAAAGAATCAGTGCTTATCTATTATTCTGAAAGAAAACTTTTGCCTTCCTTTGCCTTTCGCTTTGTTCCCTTCTCTCCCTCTCTCTCTCTCTCTCTCTCTCTCTCTCTCTCTCCCTCTCTCTCTCTCTCCTCTCTCTCTCTCTCTCTCTCTCCTCCTCTCTCTCTCTCTCTCTCTCCCTCCTCTCTCTCTCTCTCTCTCTCTCTCTCTCTCTCTCTCTCTATCTCTCTATCCTTCTCTTCTACTGTCTCACTCTATCTTCTCTCTTTAAACGTTATCTCCAATTCTCTATGACCTTTCTTCTAAGGTTCTACAATAGTGTGTAAACATGAGCACAATAATCAATAAGTGCTGACAGAAATGTTGAACCAGATGACTTGAAAGCAGTTTATTTTTTTCAAATTCGCTGCATGTACACAAACATCAGACTACCTTTCTAGACCTTTTTTATTAACAGAAAGTAGTACGAAAAGCAGAGAAGAAGGAGAGAGAGAGGAGGACAAGAGAGAGAGAGAGAAGAAAGAAGAGAGAGAGGAGAGAGAGAGAAAGAGAAGAGAGAGAGAGAGAGAGAGAGAGAGAGAGAGAAGAGAAGAAGAGGAGAGCGAGAGAGACCAGAGATGTACGAGACAGAGAGAGTAGGAGAGGAGCATGAGTGAGGAACGAGAGAGAGATGAAGAGACAGAGATGAACGAGACGAGATGAGAGATGAGAGAAGCAGCAGAAGCCTTGGAACAGTTACCGAAACAAAAGCATTAATGGCTCTGCAGCCTGCTGTTGCCTGTTCCATTTCCTCTCAGTCAAAACTTATTTCACATTGTCTGTTTGGATTCCATTACATCAAACCTCGAACCTTCATCTGTTCTCTCCTCCTCTTAATAAACATCTCTCTCTCTCTCTCTCTCTCTCCTCTCTCTCCTCTCTCTGTCTCTCTCTCTCTCTCTCTCTCTCTCTCTCTCTCTCTCTCTCTCTCTCTCTCTCTCTCTCTCTCTCACCACAACACACCAACCCCCCCCCCCCCACACCATTGCCAGGCTTTAAAATGCGAAAAAAAACCCTCTCTGAAAGCTACTCTTTGCCTCCTCTCTAAATATTTGCTTGCATGCGTGCATATGGAAAACATTAATTCTGCTTTAAAGACCCTTCAATCTTTTCAATGATCTTACACGGCGATAGTGGAATGTGTCTGTGCTCAGTGGCCTGTCATCCGCTGTGTGGCCTACTGCTAAATACAACACTTACTGATCACAAGTACACTGATTGGTGGTCACCTTATAACAACAGCAACAACAACAATAATCGTTTGATACTGAATATACATGCAAAACTTTGTCTCCCAAAACCTGTCAATCCGGCAACTATTAATAATAAGAAAAAAATATAATATATGACATGATGGTGATAATAATAATAATAATAACTAATATAATAATATAATTAATAATAATAATAATAATAATAATAATAATAATAATAATAATAATAATAATAATACATGGAATTTTTATAGCGCTATATGTTGCAAAAACAAATCAAAGCGTAGTAGTATAATTTGCGAGTATCTGTCAACTGGGTGGATCAGTGGTCTAGGTGGTAACGCGCCTTGCCTGAAAGCAAAAAGTCCGGGTCGGAGTGTGCGGTGGTTTGTACCCCGTTTGGGCCCAAAACTTTTCCCCCATCCATTAGACCATGAGTGGTTGTCTGGGCGCTAGTTTTTCGGATGAGACAATAAACCGAGGTCCCGTGTGTTATACATCACTATTTAGTGCACGTTAAAGAACCCACGGTAACAAGGGGGTTGGCCCTGTTAACATTTTGTAGAAAAAAGCCACTCTGATAGGGGAACAAATACAGTTGCGCACAGGAAAAAAAAATGGGTAGGCGCTGCACTTGTGGCGACGCACTCTTCCCGGGAGAGCAGCCCGAATTTTACGCAGAGAAATCTGCTGTGACATGAAGTGGTACAAAATACAAATACAAAAAATACTGAAGCAACACTCAAGCCTGCTACTGTTGTTCCCGCCTCCTCCTGTCCTGACCGAGGCAGTGGAGGCAGAAAAGTAGTGTGGATGTTGGAGGACAGCCTGTGGGCTGGCTACCTTTGTGTCTGCTGTCAATCCCTCATTCTCCGCTCCTCCCATCTCATCCACACTGGCTGGCTGTCTGGTCAGTTCCAAAGAACAGGAACCTCTGACAGAGAACAAAGCCTTGGGTGTCAGCTGTATGTATGCAAGTACCTAATCTATCAGCTGTCCTTACTGACTGTACTGACTCTATTGTCCTTCATGAGGTCTTCTGGATTAAAAAGTGAAGAGACAAAACGAAAGTGGTGAGGGCACGTCTGGGGATCAAAAAGGGCTTGCCAAAACAATCTTGCAAAACATAGTGCAAAAGGAGAACTGAGGGGAAGACGAGAGAGGAGGAGACGGGAGGAGGAGGACACCATTTGAGACTGGACAGGTCTGAGGCAGAGTGAAGGAAGCCCTGAGAGAGGAGGAGACAGACAAAGAAAGAGGGAGAGGGATGGCTGTCAATTCAGCCCTGGTGGCCCTGCTGGGAAGAAGACTTTGGGGTACATTACGTAGCGTCTATCATCCTGCCAATCCTTTGTTCAGAGTGTCTAAATCCAATAAGAAGTCGGTGACCTCCTCACTTACTTTTAGGGGCACCTGTTATAAGGAATATTGTTTGAAAGCCGTGAAATCAAATCATGTGTTGATTCAGATGAAGAGCGCACAGGGGTCTGGTTTGAAAGGATTGCAAGCTGTTACCACTGGCTATTGTTTCATCCTCTGAAAGCTGCCAGTCAGTGATAATCATGTATAACTAAACCCCATTTTTCTGCACCACATAGCATACTCAAACACGATCACACTATCAATATGACTCATGTAGAAGAGACGGTGATATTTTCTAATATGAATTTGTTATCAAAGATCATACTCTGATACGACCATAATATAAATTTGAAGGATTGAAAAGAGATGATAAAATATTTGTGTGCATATTAATGTTTTTTTTATTATTTTAAATTTGTCATATTTCCTACCAGCACATAATGGCCAATTCTTCTCAAAGATTGAACATGTTCAAAATATTTTCTATGGGCTTTTGCACACAAGATCTCAGTTTATGGTCTCATCTTAAGGACTTTCACGGGGGTTGGGAGTGGAGTTGATACTGATTTTAACTCTAGGGAAAATATCCCCTGGAATGGGTGCCTCAATGGTGGTTCAAACTCGGGCCATCAGAGCATGAGATCAAGGCTCTAGCCACTCAACTATACCACCCCCAGCTACTGTAGTATATTTATTTATTTATTTATTTATTTATTTATTTATTCTTTTATATCGAGGATAATGGAATAAGCATTCGTGTGCTGCTTTTTTACATCCACTCCCAGTGTGTATACAGTTTTGTAAATATTGTCATCTGTTCCTGCCGGCACAAGATGGCCTGGATTTAACGCGTGCGCAAGATGCTCTGCCTGCATTCGCACACGGGGTCTCGGTTTATAATCCCAATTGAATGACTTTTGGGGAGAGTGGAGTCGGAAATGATGTTAACTCCCGGAGAAAATATTCCCAACGAACGGGAATCGAACTCGGGTCGTCAAATTGGGAGTGTAATGTTCTGACCACTAGGCTATCCCGTCCCTCTGTATAAAATGTTAAGAATGTTGCATAACAACATTTCATTGCCATGGCTTTGATTTCCTTTGTGTCACAGGTATGTTGTGAGCAATTCAAACCTAGCCCCAACCAATCAATCACTCTCCAGGTCAGATGTTTGTCACACGCAAGAAACCGCTCCGCTGATATCAACCATATTGTTTTACACTGTTCTGTGGTATATTCCACTTTCACTTCTTACAAGAAAAGTTAATCTTATCACACAAAAACATCAGATGAACCAAGACATTGAAGAAAGAATGAAAACTGTGTGAACCCTAATCCCTTAGTCCCTCTCTTTTTTACTACCCTAGGAAACGGGATAGCCTAGTGGTCAGAACATTGCGCTCGCAATTTGACGACCTGGATTCGATTCCCATTGAAGATAATTTTTCTCCTGGAGTTAACATTAGTGCTAACTCCACTCTCCCCAAAAGTCCTTCGGATGAGACTATAAACCGAGGCTCCGTGTGCAAACGCACGCAGAACACCTTGCGCACACGTTAACTCCTGTTCCGCTTTTCGAAAGAGTAGGCCATCGTGTGCCGGTGGGAACAGATGACAAAATCGACAAAACTGCATACATACGGGAATTGGATGTAAAAAAAGCACATGAGTGCTTACTTCATTATCCTCGATATAAAAGAATAAATAGATAAATAAATGGATAAATAAATACCCTAGCCTTTCCTCCCCTCAGTTGATGAAAAAGAATGTATGACAAAAAATGACAACGACTTGTTCATTCAACTTCTTCCAATCTTCTTCTGCACCAGGCAAGAGGTCACAGGCAGCAGACAACCAAGGGAAGTAAGCAGCATGTTCAAAGGGAGCAGGGGAACAAACTCATTGCTTTTAGCACACTAATCAAGGCTTGCAAAAGCCCCCCCCCCCCCCCCCCTCCATTTTGTAGCTGACCTACAAAGAACGAGTCTATACCAGCTCTGCGTTTTTGTCTGCTTTTTTGATGGTACAAAAAGATTTTTTTCCCCCAAATTTTTCAATTCGCCACGTCTCGTCAGCAGAATGTGGGAGGAAGAAAAGGGGAGAGAATTGGGGAGTAGACGAGACAGACGACAGACAAAATAGCAGGCTAGACGACAACGGCAAAAGCGTCTGTGTAGAGATGTAATGGTGTTTGTGGATTTTTTCCCTTTTCGGCGAAGAGATTGGAGAAAAGGTCACCATTTTTTGCCTGTGTTTTTGTTTGGTGAAAGCTTATTGCATGTACATTCAGTAAAGTCTTTTTCTAATCAGTAGATATATACGTTGAAGTATAATTATAATGTCAATATTTTTTGACATGGTTGGAATAGTCTTTTTTTTTCTAAAAAAAAGTCGTCTCGTGCAATAGAGAATGTAAACATTCACACAGACACAGTTACACACACACAGACACACACACACACATGCACACACACAGACACGCACACACACGTGCGCGCGCACACGCACACACACAGTCGGATTTATTTGTCAGTAATTCATACAAAAGCTATTTATTGCTTTCTCTTCAACCAAAAAGAAAAACAAATCGTTGTTTTAAGTACACCTGTTCGAAATCAAAAAGACAGTCTTTCAATAATCTGGCACATGAAAAAATGGGTGTTCTGGCTCCATTCCCCAAAAGTCCTTCGGATGAGACAATTAACCGAGGCCCCGTGTGCGAACGCACGCAGAACATCTTGCGCAAACTTTAAATCTTGTTCCGCTTTTCGTAAGAGTAGGCCATCGCGTGCCGGTGGGAACAGATGACACGATTTACAAAAACTGCATACACACGGGGACTGGATGTAAAACAAGCGCATGAGTGCTTATTCTATTATCCTTGATATAAATAAATAAATAGATAAATAAATGGGTAGAGACGCAACCCCCCCCCCCAAGAAAATCTAATGTACTATAATACTCATGTTATATTGGTATACAGTTAGATAACGGGGGTGGGAAAAGGAATGCCATGCTGAAAGACAACACTAATGTTTTCAGTTCAGCTGAGGGGACTGGTAAAGAAAAAGTCACCTGGTGTATATTTATCTGCTTTAGTTACTGGCGATTCAGCTATGATAGGGGTTTAGCGAAAAATATATGTGACGCTCTACCACGCAATGAGTAGCATTGCCCCAGAGGTCAATTTTTAGTTACTGATATGTCATAATTCTGCAATAAGATGGCATAAAAAACAGATCGAAATCGGACAATTCTATCAATAGTTATTACAAGTTGAAATAGTAGATTGCAGGAAATGACAAACGAGCAACTGACAAGTTTAGCATCATAAAAGGTAGTCAGACTGAGGGCTGGGTACTTTGAAAACATGTTTAAAAGCAAGAGGGTACAAAATTATGACTTGATATTTAATTAGAAGGTAGACAATGGCTATAGTTTTATGATCCATCAAAATCCCCAAATTGACAACCTGACCCCCACCTGCCTGAAATGGCTCCTAGCGGAAAAGTGGGTCAGGTGCTACGCGGCTCATTTTGTGGTAGAGCGTCACATAATTATCAAATCTATCACAATGGTCGATAAACTGCCCTCTTTCTAGCTCTTGTTGGCCTCCACGTTCACGCACAAAGTCTACTGCACTGCCCAGTTGGGATTGTTGAAACAGTTTAGTTTGTAACCGTGCGGTCTCCCTGACAATAAATGAACGTGCATTGTCCCTTGACAGAAATATTCAAAACAAGTATTCAAGAACACCTCTGTGTTTGGTTTGCCCCATGATGTGATATATAACAAAACTGAGTGGAATTTAGCGGTTGTTTTTTTTGTTTTTGCATTCACAAACACAATGTGTTAATTTTCTCATGTAACTAAGAAATGAAACGAAAGACTGAGATACATTGGCCATGCAAACTGAAACATTCTTACTGCTCTGTCGACGACAGTTCTCCAAGGTAGAGGGTTGAGGACAGAAGCAAAGAGGCAGACCACCAGCATCCTACCTTGCCAACGTCGCTGAGATCAGTGGTCTTGGAAAGCCACAGGAAATTGTAGAACTCAGGAAAGACAGAGCAAGATGGCGAACTCTAATGGCAGTGTTGGAGCTGCTACAGTGGATAGCAGGAGGGAGGCAGGCAACAGGGGAACAAGCATGTTGGTTTGGCTGATGGCAAAGGGCACATAAAAACAATCATGAGTTTCTTTAGGTCAGCAGGTTTTCTACTCTGGAGTATACCAAGAACAATTCTCATTTCGGAAAGATTTCAAGCTTGCTATTTGACTATTGCACAACAACTCAGGACGGGATAGCTCAGTGGTCACAGCACTTGTTTTCCCCCAGCCAAGGCTAAGCAGCATCGAGTGTGGTTGCCAGTTAGATGGGTGACCGTTTGCGCGCCTTGGCTTCAGTACAGTTCCACCAGTTCATCCAGCTGTAAATGGGTACCTGCCCTGTTTAGGGTCAGGGAAGGTAAAGCAGCGAGGGAGAGGAGATGAGCAACGCCCTTAGTTTGCTGAACCCTGGAAGAGCTGAGATCTCTGATGCCTCGCTCCCCTACGACAACATAGGTTATGGGACACCTTTACTCTTATACAAAAACTCAGTTTACCATTCTATCTAATAGAATATCAACCAGACAAATTCCCATGGCCTTTGGGATCAGAAAAAAATGTCTAGCTGCAAACAAGATTCAACCTAATCCCTCTGTGTCTTGATGTAACACTTGTACGGTACCACTTCTGAAACTCGTTTTGTTATAATTTGAAAAAAAACATTTCATATTTTCTTTTTGAGGTGTAATGACTGTTTCATAATGAGTTGCTTTCTCTTTTTATAGTTTACAGTGATAACAGCTATCTTGTGTTGAGAATGACAAGCTGTGACAGAGATACGACCACAATCTTATCTTGATAATTGTATTGCAAATAAATTGTACACGGATTACATGCACATAAATTTAGTCATGTACTTACTAGATTATTCATCTGTTAATTTGCTTTGTCAAGTTTTTTTGTCTTTGTTTCAAAAAGGTTATTTGATACACCAGACTGTTGAAAACATGAAAGGGAGAAATTCAATTCAAAAGATAATCAGAAGGAACAAAACCTGCTTTAGCTTTTAGGCTTGTTTTATTTTTATAACCTTTTTATGTATTATTGTGTTTTTCATGTCTGCTTTTCATTCCTCGTCTTCTCTGTCTTTCAGACACTCCCATTTCTGCTTGGGTAAATTGAAAAGTTCGAACACACTTTTTGTGTTCCATAAAAGCCAGGGGTGTGGATTCATTCCCCTGTAGTCTGTCCGAAAAGAAGAGTGGAGCCGTTCCAGGCTTTGATTAGCGTGCTGCAAGTAATGGGTTTGTCTCCCTGCTCTCTTTGAACATGCTGATTTACTCCCCCTTGCTCAGGTGGCGCCACTCGCCCTTTGCATATTGTGCAGAGAAGAAGAAGAAGAAGAAGAAAGAGAGAGAGAGAGAGAGAGAGAGAGAGAAGAGAGAGAGAGAGAGAGAGAGAGAGAGAGAGAGAGAGAGAGAGAGAGAGAGAACAATAACCCTCCGCCACTTCATAACACCATCCCAGCAAGTAAGGGAAGGGCAAGGACGAGGCTGAGAAAGGAAGACGTGGTGTTTGTCTCTTTCATTATTTGAACAGATTTTGAAACAAGATGGATTTGTCTTTGATATCAGAGCAATACAGCCTGAAGTAGAATGGGTTTTTACTGTATTAATGACGGTATGTAAGTGGTTTTCTTTTGGAATTGATGACAGAATCTAAGATGTTTTTTCGGTATTAATGACAAAGTGTGAGGTGTTTTTTTTCTTTGTTTGAGGACAGACGAAATCATTGGGTTTACAGACACTCTCAGGTGACATGAACACGCGTTTACTGTTAAACCCCAGTAAATAATGAAGTTGCAAGTTTTCTTTCTTACACTGTGCAATCATACTGATTATAAGGACTTTATTGATAATTGTAAAATCTTATGGTTTTGTTCTATTGGCCTATTGCTGTACTATATTTCTTTTCAAGCAATAGAAAGCATCTATGGACGACTGAATTCTCTTCATACTAGTACATGTTTGCTATCCCACGCTCGTTACAGTTTCATACTAAACAGGAAATGGACATACTTATCTATGTCTATTAAGATAATACATGAGTGACATTGGTATTGATTTTGCTAAAACGACGGTGAGATCTCAGCAATTCAGTTTTCTTTCGTCACTGCCAAAAGAAAACGATCAGAAAAAAGAATGAAGTGTCCAGTTCAACATTAACAACATTAACAGTAACCCAACATTAATCAGTGAAAAATAGCCAAGATGCACCAACAACAGAAAACAACAACAACAGTAATAACAGCAAAAACCAAAACAAGGAAGAGGAAAAACGAGCTTTAAAAAGAAAACAAGATGACATTAAAAGAAACATTTTCTTAGAAATGCGTTTAGCGCGCACTTCCCTGATATTGTGGCTTTCAAGACATCTGTCTACTGGAGATCTTCTCACTCCGTTACACGGGCTGGCTGAGCTGACAGGCTAAAAGCAGTGCTTGGCTCCTTCCCCTCTGTCATTACTGGAGTTCTAAGGCGTCAAGACCGGTGAGGATGTTTGAATGACAACCGGTGTGCTAATTTTGTTTCCCCCTCCCCTCCCCCTCCCCCCTCCTTATCCCCCCAGCTCTTGCCGACTCATCAAGCCAGGCTGTGTGTCTGGACAGCTAGCTCCACAAGACAGGGTCTCATCAGCAGGCAACAATGGACGGTGAAAGTGTCTGGTCTAGCACTTGCCCCGGCTGGCTGGGTGACTGACTACCCTTCATTATTCTGTTATCAGTTCTTTTGTCGTTCGGTCTTCGGAAGAAGGGCTGGATGGAGGGTGTATGAAGTTGATACCAGTTGACTGACCTAGCTCCAGTGAAGTATCGCAGAGTAGGACATGTTAGGTATAAGCGGGACCACGGCCCAAAAGGAGCATCAAAAACGAAGGACAGGAAACACATCAATCGGTGAAGAAAGACAATGGTTTTTAAATCACAGTTCTCTGTTTAAATTGTTAGGCTGAGGACATCCCAATCTATTGAACCTGAGGCTGATTTTTCGTCTTCAGTTTGTGTCTGGCATAGCATGCAAGGTGATAGATAGATAATGGCTTTCTCTTGCATCAACACACGTGCAGCACCAAAAGAAGCAACAGAAATGAAGGAATAACGTTAACAGCAGAAAAAAACGATGTTTATTAAAAAAAATCACAATTCCCTGTTCACATTTTTCAAAGCTTTAAACCGCAAAATCTATTAAACTTAAGGCAGCCGATTTATTTTCAGTTAATGCCTGGCATAGCAAGGTTAGATCTGCTTGCTATTTCTTCTTCTTTGTCGAACGCTCAGACAGCAACTACTTTTGCCTGTGAGATGAGCAAAAATTAGTTGCGCTGCCGTTAAGCTCCTGACAAGCCAGGCCCAGCACATCCTACTTTGCCGTGAAAGATAATCATTATCTTTCAAGTCTTTTGGGAAAAAAAAGCAAAAGACTAGACTTAAAAAGCAGAAAAGAGACAAGTACAAAGGTGACAAGAAGAAAAAGAACAAGGCCGAAGTAAAGAGAGGGATGGAGAAGAGGGAATTCCGAGCACAATATTTCGCGAAGGTGTAGATACTATTTATACTGGAGCCAGATTGAAGGAGTTGCCTGAGGTGGTCACAGCTACAACGTCTTTCCAACGATCTTACCCTGTGCACCTCCACCCCCACAGCCTGAACACAGACTCATCACAGGCACAGACGGGCAGGAAAACCGAATCTGAGGTCACCATGACACTGTGGCAACCTGGGACACCGAGAACAGGTGACAATATTTACACAACTGCATACACACGGGGACTGGACGAAAAAAGGCACATGAGTGCTTATCCCATTATCCTCGATATGAAAGAATAAATAAAAGAATAAAGAATAAATAATCAGAGGCAATTTTCTTTTATGGCATAAAGATCAGTGGGAATGAGGACGATGCAGCCATGCTGTTGTTAAAGTGCATCTGCTTTAGGACTTCTTGACAGGGCTGTACTCTACACTTTCTATCATAATAATAATATCTTGGCTTGAACTGAGCCCGAGAGATACAGACACCTACATTGTCGCCTTCCTAAAGTGAATGGAGCTCGACAGTGTGGTCCCAGTCTTCCCAATGAGCCCACAGCACACTCACTCTGGGTACGATTCAGCCGGAGTCTGAAAAATTCCTCATGACTCTTTTGGGATTTGAACCAGCTACCTTCCAGTCCGTAACCCAAGACGATAACCGTTGCATCCTGCTGGCTGACTTGTTCCTCCCTTGTTCCTTTTTTCTCCCTGTCCCCCCCTTCTTGTCTATTTTCTGCCTTCTTGGTCGATTCTCCTGCTTTCATTTTCCAGAATGGCTCTAAAATACAATTCTGTCCCACACCGACGTCGGGTGCATTAGTCCTGACTTGTCAGGCGCCTGACGGCAGCGCTATGAATTTTTGTTCACATAAAAGACAACAATAGTTGCTGTCTGAGTGTTTGGCAAAGGCAGAGAAGAAAGATTGCGAAGAAGAAGAAGGAGAATAGCGAAGAAGAAGAAGGAGAATTGCGAAGAAGAATTGCGAAGAAGAAGAATTCTGAAGAAGACGAAGAATTCTGAAGAAGAAGAAGAAGAAGAAGAAGAAGAAGAAGAAGAAGAAAGAAGAAGAAGAAGAAGAAGAAGAAGAAGAAGAAGAAGAAGAAGAGAGAAGAACAACAACAACAACAACAACAACAAGAATTCTGGAGAAGAAGAATTCTGGAGAAGAAGAAGAAGAATTCTGGAGAAGAAGAAGAAGAGGAAGAAGAACAATAAAAGAACAAGAAGTTGCGTAGAAAATGTTGGAGAAGACAGAGAAGAAAGATTGCGAAGAAGAAGAAGGAGAATAGCGAAGAAGAAGAAGGAGAATGCGAAGAAGAATTGCGAAGAAGAAGAAGAAGAAGACGAAGAAGAAGAAGAAGAAGAAGAAGAAGAAGAAGAAGAAGAAGAAGAAGAAGAAGAAGAAGAAGAAGAAGAAGAAGAAGAAGAAGAAGAAGAAGAAGAAAACAACAAAAGAAAACAAAACAAGAACTGGAGAAGAAGAATGAGAAGAAGAAGAAGAATTGAAGAAAGAAGAAAAAGAAGAAGAAGAATTGCGAAGAAGAAGAACGAAGAAGAAGAAGAAGAAGAAGAAGAACAAGAAGAAGAAATTGCGAAGAAGAAGAAGAAGAAGAAGAAGAAGAAGAAGAAGAAGAAGAAGAAGAAGAAGAAGAAGAAGAAGAAGAAGAAGAAGAAGAAGAAGAAGAAGAGAAGAAGAAGAAGAAGAAGAAGAAGAAGAAGAAGAAGAAGAAGAAGAAGAAGGGAAGAAGGAAGAAGAAGAAGAAGAAGAAGAAGAAGAAGAAGAAGAAGAAGAAGAAGAAGAAGAACAAGAAGAAGAAGAAAAGAGAAGAAGAACAAAGAAGAAGAAAAATGCGAAGAAGAAGAATGAAGAATGAAGAAGAGAAGAAGAAGAAGAAGAAGAAGAAGAAGAAGAAGAAGAAAGAAGAAGAAGAAGAAGAAGAAAGAAGAAGAAGAAGAACAAAAAAAAAAAAAAGAAAAGAAGAAGAAGAAGAAGAAGAAGAAGAAGAAGAAGAGAAGAGGAAGAAATGCGAAGAATGGAAGAAGAAGAAGAAGAAGAAGAAAGAAGAAGAAGAAGAAGAAGAAGAAGAAGAAGAAGAAGAAGAAGAAGAAGAAGAAGAAGAAGACAGACAACAAAGAACGAAAAGAAAGAAAAGAAGAAGAAGAAGAAGAAGAAAACATTGCGAAGAAGAAGAAAAGAAGAAAAAAAGAAGAAGAAGAAGGAAGAAGAAAACGAAAAGAAGAAAGGAAGAAGAAGAACATGCGAAGAAGAAGAAGAAGAAGAAAAGAAGAAGAAGAAGAAGAAAGAAGAAGAAAGAAGAAGAAGAAGAAGAAAATGAAGAAGAAGAAGAAGAAGAAGAAGAAGAAGAAGAAAGAAAAGAAAGAAGAAGAAGAAGAAGAAGAGAAGAAGAAGAAGAAGAAAAGGAAGAAGAAGAAGAAGAAGAAGAAGAAGAAGAAGAAGAAGAAGAAGAAAGAAGAAGAAGAAGAAGAAGAAGAAGAGAACAACAACAACAACAACAACAACAAAAGAACAAGAAGAAGAAGAAGAACAACAACAACAACAAAAACAAAAACAAAAACAGGAAGAACAGGAAGAATGGCAAGTCTGTATTAATAGGTTTATTGTTTTCCGATTTCAGAACAATGTGCCCTGTCGACAGTAGTCCCAGTCTGTATACAAGCATCAGGGTGATCAGTGTAGCCTCCGTTCTTACTGTCTTCTCTGAGTCTGCTGGGAGCTCTTGACCCTTCTTCACTCTTATTCTCTAACCCGGCTTCATCTTCTTTTCTTTGCAACGTCATTTTCTCCTGAGAGCTTTTGGTAGAGTTCAGTCTGATTTTCACCCCCTTGTCTCTCCATTGCAATGACTCATTCACCGACGATTAAGGATCAGTAAGTAGAGTCGTAAGGGAACGGCGTCAGGAAGGAAGGAAGGTGGCAGGATGGTTAAGACGTTCGCCTGCCAATATGTAAACCGTGATGTTCTGGGTTCGTACCCAGCCTCGCCCTTTCTTCCCAGTTTGACGAAAAAATCGAACTCAATGTTAAATTCATTCGGATGAGACTAGAAACCGAGGCCCCGTGTACGAACGCACGCAGAACATCTTGCGCACACGTTAAAAACCCGCCTCGCCTTTCGGAAGAGCAGGCCATCGTGTGCTGATAGGAGCGGATGACAAAATTATTTTTTTTAAAATCCCACCATGCACACAGGTGTCGTGTTTAGACACCATCCCCGAGGAAAAATCGGGGAGTTGGAGTCCTAGGGTGGCTTGGGGCTGTATATGGCAACGTTCTGGTGGCTCCTGCGACGGTACTGGAACCATTCGTATAGGTCATTGCCTTTCCAATGGACCATTCCAGTGGCGTGGAGAGGGGGGGCTCTGCTGCATGGGTAACAGCTTGCCCTCATTACTTACTTGCCCAGGTTTTGCGCTCTAAAGACTAGATTGCAACTCCATAGTCTTCCGAGACTGATGGGTGTCTTCTACTATAAAGGGGACGGGACAGCTCAGTGGTCAGAGCACTTGCTTTCCTCAAGCCTATGTTAAGCAGCATCGAGCGTGGTTACCAAGTGGATGGTTGACCGTTTGCGCGCTTTGGCTTTAGTACAGTCCCTCCTGTTTACCCAGCTGTTAATGGGTACCTGCCTCTTTAGGGTCAGGGAAGGTAAAGCAGCGAGGGAGAGGAGATGGGCGTCGCCCTCAACATGCTAGCCCCTGGGGAAGCTGAGGTCTCTGATTCCTTGCTTATCTACGACCACATAGGTTATGGGACACCTTTACCATCGCCTTTACCTTGAAGAAGTCTGCTAT
Organism: Stramonita haemastoma; assembly: GCA_030674155.1. Taxonomy (NCBI): domain Eukaryota; kingdom Metazoa; phylum Mollusca; class Gastropoda; order Neogastropoda; family Muricidae; genus Stramonita; species Stramonita haemastoma. The sequence continues at coordinate 55,542,780 of CM060331.1, forward strand.
CCATCACTTCATAGTTGGACTGCTGTGATTTTTAAGTCCAGCCCGGTGACCACCAGCTATGAAGTTCACGTTTGTACACACACACACGCGCGCGCGCGCGTGCGCGCACGCACGCACATGCACACGCACTACACACTACACACTACACACACAGAGACACACGCATGCTCGCACATATGCACACACGCACACACAGACACATACCAGTTCCCCAAGAGATGTTTGAGGTCAGTGTATGGAGTACAAAGGAGATGGACATTGGAGGATAGGTGGTCCAGAGGTAACGCACCTGCTTAGAAAGAAAAAAAATCCGGGTTCGATCCCCATTTGGATTCGCAACTTTTCTCCCATCCACTAACACTATAAGTTGCGGTCTGGGTAATAGTCTTCCAAATAAGACGATAAACCGAGGCCGGCCCCGTGTGCAACATGGGTTTAGCGCATGTAAAAAATAACAACAACCCAAACAAACTCACAGCAACAAGAGAGTTGTTCGTAGTAAAAGTTTTGCTAATTTTTGCTAATCTAACAGGCAAAAGTAGTGGCTGTCTGAGCGTTCGACGAAGAAGAAGAAATAGCAAGCAGATCTAACATTGCTATGCCAGGTATTAACTGAAAATAAACTTCCCTGGTAAAAGAAACAAAAGACACATGCAGACAAGAAAAGAGATTGGTGGCGCTACTCTGTGGCGACATGCTATCATCCCCAGAGAGAAGAGCATCCCGCATTTCATACAGATAAACGTTCTGTGACTTACAGGGGCATACATTGAATTACCAGGTCTTCAAGATGGTTTGGAATTTACCTTTTACCTCGTTTTCTTGTCTAGAGGTAATATTATCGATGTATTGCATTGGCTTATCCCCTTGTGCATCTTGAGAAAACCAATTCCTTCCCAGAAACTTTGTTCAGTGTCTCTCTGTCTGTTTATCTGTCTGTCTGTCTGTCTTTGTCTCTCGCTCTCTCTCTTTCATTCTCCCCTCTCCCTATCCATGTCAATGTGTCTCTGTCTCTCATATTTCTCTATCTCTGTCTATGTGTCTCTATCTCTCTCTCCGTGTCTCTCTCTCTGTCTCTTTCTTTCTCTCTCTCTCTCTCTGATTTGATTTGATCTCTCTCTCTGTGCGTCTCTCTGTTTCTCTGTCTCTTTCTCTTTCTACCTCTCTTTGTCTCTGTCCGTCTGTCTGTCTGTCCCTTTCCATGTCCCTCTCTCTCTCTCTCTCTCTCTCTCTCTCTCTCTCTCTCTCTCTCTCTCTCTCCTCTCTCTCTCTCTCTCTCTCTCTCTCTCTCTCTCTCTCTCTCTCTCTCTCTCTCTCTCTCTCTCTCTCTCTCTCTCTCTCTCTCTCTCTCTCTCTCCTCTCCACACATTTGGGTATGTATATATTTTATGCTCTGAAAGCCAGAGAACTCAGTTAGGTACAATTGGTGTACAAAAAGTTGATGTAGTTTATGTCTCTTTGGAAATTATTTCATGACAATGCCAAAATTCTGTTGTTTGTTCAATGTTTTGCTTTTAGTTTCTTCGGTTAAAATGTGTACCCCCTTGTATACAGGCCGGTGGCCTTACAATTAAAATCGAGTTTCGAGTTTCGAGTTTCGAGTTTCGAGTATCTCTCTCTCTCTCTCTCACTCACTTCTCTCTCTCTCTCCTCTCTCTCTCTCTCTCTCCTCTCTCTCTCTCTCTCTCTCTCTCTCTCTCTCTCTCTCTTCTCTCTCTCTCTCTCTCTCTCTCTCCTCTCTCTCCTCTCTCTCTCTCTCACCCCCTCGCTCTCTCCTTCTAAAGAATCTTTAGTGCTCTGCACTGAGCTAAGGCATGTTTACACAGTGTGTCAGTGCAAGTTGAACAGGGCAAGAGCCTGGCCTCTTGAATCACAACAAGGGCAAAGTGCCTTGCGCTCCTCCATATAATGATGCCCACCCACACACCCTGCCTCCCTCTGTAACCAGATGTATGTGTTTCTACCGTGTGGTCAAAAAATAAAGGGCTGGGCATTCTCACGCTTAGGGCTCTTTGGTTTATATGTTCTCATTCATTCGAAGGAGTTTGCGATGGGAACGGGTTCAGAATTGATATTGCCACTGTTAGATGAAAAGAAAAAAAAAACATTCTTAAATGACTAGCTCAACTGTAAGTTGTGTCTGTGTTAGGGGAGCCGGGTGGGGGTGGGGTGGGGGTAGGGGTGGGGGTGTTATAGGTTAAAATAAAGATGTGAGAGAAAGGTCTGTCTGTCGGTTTGTTTCTCCGTTTATGCGAATAGCTTGCTTGTTTGTCGGTTTATCATGTTTGTTAATTGACGTGAGGATGTTGGTGCCCTGTGTGTGTGTGTGTGTGTGTGTGTGTGTGTGTGTGTGTGTGTGTGTGTGTGTGTTGTGTGTGTGTGTGTGTGTGTGTGTGTGTGTGTTGTGTGTGTGTGTGTGTGTGGCGTGTGTGTCTGTGTGTCTGTGTGTCTGTGTCTGTCTGTGTGTGTCTGTGTGTATGTATGTGTGTGTGTATGTGTGTGTC
>CM060331.1:55553547-55558547 GCA_030674155.1 Stramonita haemastoma
ACACAAACACACACAAACACACACACACACACACACACACACTGATCATAATCATTCCTTTAGTTTTAGAATCCTTACTTCGAATATAAAAAGACATATACACACCCCTAACTTTCACGATCCTTTTATGCAAAGCTTGCCAGTAAGATTCAATCCAGCCAGCATATATCTCCATCCAAACATTTTGTATGGTTTTTACCACTGCAATCTACAGGCGAACAAAGACCCGTGAAGCGAATGATGGTGGTAAGTCATAGAGATCATCCAATTGTCTGGACACTCATGTTATGTTGAGATTGGCACACACACATACACATAGGCTACACGTAGGCTACACACAGACTCACGCATTCACGCACTCACGCACACACATACACACATACACACACAAACACACACACCCACGTGTACACATGCACGCACGCACGCGCACACCACACACACCACACAAACACACACACAAACACACAAACACTTACACACACACACACACACACACAGACACACACAGACACACACAGACACACACACACACATACGCACACACACACACACACACACACACACACACACACACACACACACACACACACACACACACACACACACAAGAGTAGGCCATCGTGTGCGGTGGGAACAGATGACATTTACAAAGCTGCCTACACACGGGGATTGGATGTAAAAAAGCACGAGTGCTTATCCCAGTATTCTCGATGTACAAGAATAAGTTAAAATAACCATAACACATTTTCGCTCCTAGTATAAGAGACAACAATAGTTGTCGTCTGAGCGTTAGACGAAGTAGATTCAATCATCAAGAACACCAACCCATCTACTGGTGAATGGGGGTGAAGTGTTGCTTTCATACTGCTAGACTGAACAAGGCTAACAAAAAGCTTTGCAAGTCATAAAATTATATCTATCTATCTATCGATCTATCTATCGATCTATCTATCTATCTATCTATCTATCTATCTATCTATCTATCTATCTATCTATCTATCTATCTATCTATCTATCTATCTATCTATCTATCTATCTATCTATCTATCTATCTATCTATCTATCTATCTATCTATCTATCTATCTATCTATCTATCTATCTATCTATCTATCTATCTATCGATCTATCTATCTATCTATCTATCTATCTATCTATCTATCTATCTATCTATCTATCTATCTATCTATCTATCTATCTATCTATCTATCTATCTATCTATCTATCTGGGTGTGTGTGTGTGTTATATAATACACACACACACACACACACACACACACACACACACACACACATATGTATATATATATATATATACACGAGCGCGCGCACACACACTTCATGTCACAGCAGATATCTGTGTGAAATTCGGGCTGCTCTGCCCGGGGAGAGCGCGTCGCCACATGCGCAGCGTCACCCATATATTTTTTTTCCTGTTTGCAACTGTATTTCTTTCCTATCAGAGTGGCTTTTTCTACAGAATTTTGCCAGGGACAACCCTCTTGTTGCCGTGGGTTCTTTTACGTGCGCTAAATAAGCATATGTAACACACAGGACCTCGGGTCTATCATCTCATCCGCAAGACTGGTACCCAGACTACCCCTGATGGTATAATGTATGGGGGAAAAGTTTTGGGCCCAAACGGGATTTGAACCACCGCACACTCCGACCTGGACTTTTTGTTGTCCAGGCAGGCGCGTTACGGTAACACCTAGACCACCGATCCACCCTATTATTGATGTAAGCAAAGTGCCAAGATGTGCATTATGATAATGGTGTTGTGCTAAGAACTGTTGTGTTGATATTGTGTTCAGTCATGACAAGCCCTTAGCACAGCTATTTATAGTCTCCATTAAAAGCGAAGAAGAATCATCTGAAGGCAAGAGTGTTACTGCTTTTAATAGCAATGTACTTGAAAAGAGCGAAGCACACGAACTTCCAATCCATTATGGGCTTGTTTTCTACATCGTACCACTCTAAATTACGGCAGATTTCTCTGCGTGAAATTCAGGCCGCTCTCCCAAGGGAGAACTTGTTGCTACATATTTTTTTTCTATTCCTCTCTGTATGTGTACTTGTTTCCTTATGTGAGTGACTTTTTATACTTAATTTTTTGCCAGGGATAAGTAACTGTCTTATTATCGTGGGGTTTTTTACGTGCGTTAAATGTGTGTTGCACTCGGGACCTCGGTTTATCGTCTCATCCGTCATACTTACGCCCAGACCACCCCTCATGGTCTAGAGGATGCTGGTAAAGTGTCGAGCACAAAAGGGAATCGAATCATCGCACACTTCGAATCAGGACTTTTTGCTTTCTAGTCAGGTGCAATACCTCTAGACCACACATCAGATTCTGGTCAAGGAGATTTTTCTCCTAGAGTTAACATCAGTGCTGACTCCACTCTCCCCAAAGTCCTTTGGATTAGACTATAAACCAAGGCCCCGTGTGCGAACGCACGCAGAACATCTTGCGCACACATTAAATCGTGTTCCGCTTTTGGTGAGAGTAGGCCATCGTGTGCCGGCGGGAACAGATGACATTTACAAAACTGCATACACATGGGGACTGGATGTAAAAATGCAAAAGAGTGCTTATCCCATTATCCTCGATATAAAAGAATAAAATAAATGAATAAAAATGAATAAATCTACTAGCAGTCTCTCAACGATTCCCAGGTGAGACAGAGTGCATACTCTATGTGACCTCAGCAGTGGTGAAATGGAGAAACATCCGACAACTAACAACAACAACAACAACAACGGTGCCTGTTAGGACCATCGGCCAATATTATAGCAAATTAGTGGTTGTTCTTGAGTTGTAATTAAGTTGCTGTTTGAGTAATAGAGGAAGGAGAAGAATGTGAAGAAGAAGAATGCGAAGAAGAATGTGAAGAAGAAGAATGCGAAGAAGAATGCGAAGAAGAATGCGAAGAAGGATGCGAAGAAGAAGAATGCGAAGAATGTGAAGAAGAAGAATGCGAAGAAGAATTCGAAGAAGAATGCGAAGAAGAAAATGCGAAGAAGATGCGAAGAAGAAGATGGAAGAAGAATGCGAAGAAGAAGAAGAATGCGAAGAAGAAAGCAAGAAGAATTCTGAAGAATGCGAAGAAGAAGAAGAATTCTGAAGAATTCTGAAGAAGAAGAAGAATTCTGAAGAATTCTGAAGAATTCTGAAGAAGAAGAAGGAAGAAGAAGAAGAAGAAGAAGAAGAAGAAGAAGAAGAAGAAGAAGAAGAAGAAGAAGAAGAAGAAGAACAAGAACAAGAACAAGAAGAAGAAGAAGAAGAAGAACAACAACAACAACAACAACAATATTGTTCCAAGCAGCACAACGCATTAAACAATGCCCCCAAACTCAAACCGGTCATATAATTCTCCTTTAGGTCAAATCAAATTCGAAGGACGTTAAAAGTGTAAAAGAAAGAAAAACAATGAGGGAGGGGGGATTCTAATCACGACAGCCACAAAAACAGAGGTCGGATAGAGTTCAGAAAACAAACATGGGTTCTTTTCTGCTCAAGTTGCCCGATGGTGTTGGTGTGGTTTTGTTGTGTGGTGGTGTGTGTGTGTGTGTGTGTGTGTGTGTGTGTGTGTGTGTGTGTGTGTGTGTGTGTGTGTGTGTTGTGTGTTGTGTGTGTGTGTGTGTGTGTGTGTGTGTGTGTGTGTTGTGTGTGTTGTGTGTGTGATGTGTGTGTTTGGTGTGTATGGTGTGTGTGTTTGTGTGTTTGTGTGTGATGATGTGTGTGTGAGTAGGTGAGGGTGGTGTGTTGATGGTGGTGTGAGGAGGAGAAGAGAGGAGAGAGAGAGAGAGAGAGAGAGAGAGAGAGAGAGAGAGAGAGTAGAAGAGGAGAGAGAGAGAGAGGAGAGGAGAGAGGAGAGAGAGGAGAGAGAGGAGAGGAGAGAGAGAGAGAGAGAGAGAGAATGACAATATGACAATGACAATATTTTATTGTGTAAAGCTTTTTAAGCCCATTCACAAGGGGACAGTGGGAAGGGGACTGGGCACAAAACACACATTTTCACACGTTTTCAGACATGAAAAGTGTATCATTTCTTCTGCCCATATGGTCGGCATGGCATTTGGAATCCACGACATGGTGAAGTGATTTTTACATTTGGATTCAATAAATTATTGCGTAACACTTTATCCCATTGCAAATGGGGGCAGGGAGACACAACAACCATAAACATCAACATAAGTAACAAGTCTGTGACAGGGCTTCTATATCTACATTCTGTCTGATCCGCTGGCTCGTGCCCTTTCCAACACGTGAAAAATCTAAATCACAATATGCGTATCTGTCCAGGTTTGTCTCTCTCTCCTCTTCTCTCTCTCTCTCTCCTCTCTCTCTCTCTCTCTCTTCTCTTCTCTCTCTCTCTCTCTCTCTCTCTCTCTTCTCTCTCTCTCTCTCTTCTCTCTCTCTCTCTCTCTCTCTCTCTCTCTCTCTCTCTTCTCTCTCTCTCTCTCTCTCTCTCTCTCTCTCTCCTCTCTTCTCTCTCTCTCTCTCTCTCTCTCTCTCTCTCTCTCTCTCTCTCCCCCCCCGTCACTATGCAAGAGGAGGTCAGTGGTGTCAGAAGAGACAGGAAAGTCAGGGTCATGGTCACAAAGAGAAGGGAGACAAACCCATTACGTTTAGCACACTAATCAAAGCTTACCAAGGCTCCCCTCCATTTTTGTAGCAGACGTACAGGGACTGACTAATCCATACCTACTCTTCTTTTCCCTCGCCTCCCTTTATACTGGTGCAAAGCAAAATTAAAACATCAACAAAAAACCCAAAGAAAAACCCTGCAACAAAATACATTTTCTTCAAACTGTTCACTTTATCAAACTAATATGGCGATGGAATAGAAGACAGCGAGACTAGGGAATAAACAAGATCGACGCACACAAACAACAACAAAAAAACCACGCAGAGTAGACAGAAAAAATAAGGGGTTGAAAGAAAAAACAAACTCTGTTGTCGTTGCCATCCTGTCTTCATTTTCTTTTTATTTCG
>CM060331.1:55563547-55583547 GCA_030674155.1 Stramonita haemastoma
AGTCCTGAAGATTTGGCATCCAGCTTCCTGCATTCTCTGTGATTCTCGGGTTTCTGCAGTATGTCTGTCCACTCAATCTCTGATGTTGGCTTTATGTCGTTTTCTCTGCCTGCTTTTTTGTCTCCCTCCTTGCACAAGCTCATCCGCAGACAATGGTGATACACCAGAAAGAAATATAATAGGGCAGGGAATAACCGAATTTAATGAGTGATTAGCAACAATATCAGAACAAAGAATTCATACTTTAAAAGCTCTGGGCTTCTGATTTTTCTGAACAGCATTTTCAGTTTCATATCTTGTACATTTATGGCATACTATTAAGTTTTTAAAAGTTTATCAATAAAATAGCTATTAAAAATTAAATGTACATAGTCACTGACAATGCCGGACATGACGGACGGATGCATGATGTCATGGGTTTCCTACGGAATCTGGGTTTTGTGCAGCTTTGTCTTGGCTTTGGGGACGAGATAGCTCAGTGGTCAGGGCACTCGCTTTCCCCCAGCTAGGGTTAAGCAGCATTAAGCGTGGTTATCAAGTGGATGGGTGACCGTTTGCGTACCTCGGCTTCAGTACAGTCCTCCAGTTCACCCAGCTGTAAATGGATACCTTCCCTTTCCAGGGTCAGGGAAGGTAAAGCAGTGAAGGAGATGAGATGGGCATTGACCTCAATATGCTGGCCCCTAGAGAAGCTGAGGTCTCTGATGCCTTTCTCTCCTACGACCACATAGGTTATGGGAACACCTTTACCTTAACCACTTTTTACCTGTATTAGCTCTAGGTTGGGAACATTGAAGAGTCTGCTATCCAGTTAAAATGTATAAGGAGGCGTCCTTTGATACACAGCCAAAAGCAGGACAACAAAGAAAATCATGAAAACTTTTCAAGCGCGTATGGCTGTTTTATGAGGTGCCTCTGCAGATGTTATAGGAACGGAAAATAACGTCAGACCTGGCTTTTTCAGGACATTGCAGAACAATGCTGTCAGGATTTTACAATTTGGATGGCACTCGATGTTTTGAATATTTAGACAAGGCCATAACTATTGTACATGTTATTTACTTTATTTATTCATTTATTTATTTACTTATTTATTCTTTTTTATCGAGGATAATGGAATAAGCATTCATGTGCTTATAAGCATTCATGTGCATTCATATACTAATGGAAGAGAGGGGGATAAATGACAATTGCGCACGAAGGCATCAGCTGCTCTCTGTTGTTCTGAAACTGGTGAAAGGGAAAGGTAATGTTTCTCATGGATGTTTTCGATCAGACACTGGAAGATGTTTCTGGTAGCTGTAGCTGTAGTAGTTCAGCTTCTGCAGGCAGGGTAACTAACAAAAATGAATTTACAAATAGCGCAGATGTGAGACATGTGGAGCTTTTGTTGGTTTTGTTGTTGTTTGCTTTATTTTGGTATACCCCACACGGCGTGACAGTGCTAAAGGACTTTAAGGCTTAAAGAAGCAAGGGGGATAAAAGTCTGGAACCGAAACTAAGAGTTGTTCAATCTGTCTCTAGCCAAGTCCATGACGAAGTTCCTGTAACCGGAGGCACGGTCTCTGGAGTGAGCGAGTCTTCTCGCTGTTATTGGGTTTCTGCTATATTGAATTCCGAACAATGGGTTTTGTCAAGTGTATGTAGTTAATAAAAGTCTGCTGTATACATGCGTCTGGGGAGCGATCAATACAGGCACTGGGCTGTCCTCATTAAGACCTGCTGAGCCCCTTGTCCCTTCTCTATACTCGCTTCCCGGCCTCGTTGCCTCTCCTTTTCTTCACAACTTCATTACTTCCTGAAGAGCTTTTTGGGGAGGTGAGGTTGTCAGCTCACTCTCCCCCCTCCCACCCCCATCCACTCCCTCACCACCCCATGTCTTACCTCCGCAAGCACACCGCTATGGACAAACAGTTCCCGGCAGGTACATCTGCTAATGACTGCTCTAGTATTGAGGCTGGTACACTGGCAGCGTGTCAGCGTCTGTGATGGGTTGTTATGTAGTTCATTACGTTTATGAATACCCCCCCCCAGTTCCCTGAGGATGACTACAGTGAGGAGAATGCCTGCATGAAGACACAGACCAAAGGTGGATGGGCGGTCTGAACAGAACGCACCTGCCAGGAGAGCGGAAAGGCCGGGTCTAGAGTGTGTGCTGGTTTGATCCCCGTTTGTGCCTCCCTGCCCATCCACGAGATGGTGAGTTGCGGTTTGGGTGCTAGTCTTTTGATTGAGACGATAAACCGAGGTCCCGTATGCTGCATGCATTAAGCGCACGTAAACGAATCCATGGCGAAAAGAGTGTTGTCCCTGGCAAAATTCTGTAGCAATCAGTCACTCTGATAGGGAAACAAAACTTATGTAGACAGGAAGGGAAAACAACCAACAACATATAATGGGTAGCGCTGATTCTAAGGCGCCATGCTCTCCCCTTGAAGAGCATCCGGAATTTTGTGTAGAGAAGTGTGCCGTGACTTAAAGTGGTGTGCAATACAATATACAATACAAGAGATGGCCAGGCACTGCATAGCATTAGGTCTGTCTTCTTACTTCCACCATGGTTTAGAAAGTGACGGCTTACAATCGAGATGCATTATGCTGACTGCTCTTCGTTCTGTTCTTCAAATCATAGTTTATTTCCAGCGTCTCACCGTTGTCTCTGTAGCGTAAAGCAGAACAGCAGAGTAGAGTGCATCTGATGGCTAGAAATAACTTGACTTGACTTATGCCTATGAATTCCTTTGGGAACAAAAGTCTGCAACAACACTCCTTCAACGGACTCGGTTCTGGGAGATCCTCTTCAGCTCGGCCCACGTCATTCCGGCTGCCTTCGTCTCTGCTTCAATGCTTCTGCGCCAGGTCTGTTTTGGTTGGCTAGAAATAAAACAAATATCAAATTACTTGCCGATGTCTTAAGCGAAGACCAAAAAAATCAGACACAACAAGAACCTTCCCGTTCTAGTCCCTCCCTCCCCTCCAAAAAAAACAACAACAACCAAATACCCCCCTCCCCAAACTTCAAACTTATGGAAAAGACCCACTATAAATAACAAAAAATTATTTCCCTAAGAAACAAAACAAACATAATGACACTTATTACCCTATAACACTGTATCCTCCTCGCGAACCTAATGTTGATCACAAGTGTCCCTAGCCCCAAATATCCTCCATAATTCTACTTCACTGTCTGCAGTAAAGTGTAGAGACAAGTACAATAACGTTGTGACACAGTCTGTGTGTGGTGGACGGGATAGCCTGATGGTTAGAGTGATGCGCTCGGGATCTACTCGACCGGTTTCGATTCTCGTTCAAGAGAATTTTTTCTCTGGAGTTAACACCAGTGCTGACTCCACTCCCTCCAAATGTCATTCGGATGAGACTATAAACCAAGGCCCGTGTGTGAACGCACACAGCATATTTGGCACACACGTTAAAACCTGTTTCATCATTCGGAAGAGTAGGCCATTGTGTACCAGTAGGGAGGGATGACAAAATTGACAAAATGCAAAAAGCACACGAGCGTTAATTCCACTATTCTCGAAAAAAACAAACAGGCTCCGGCTACATTACCTATTTATGAGTACAATGATGATTGTGTCTGTGGGTCTGATTGTGTCTGCTATATATGCTGTATTTATTGTTCACGGTATGAACTGAATTGTGGTGTTGTTATGAGACTGCAAGGCTGATTGGGTCTGCTGTAATGATATTGACTGACTCGCTTATGGTGATTGGATTTGTGTGTGTGTGTGCGTGCGTGCGTGTGTGCGCGCGCGTGCGTTTGTGTGTGTGTATGTGTGGTGTGTGGGTGTGTGTGGTGTGTGTGTGCGTGAGTGCGTGCGTGCATGAGTGCGCGCGTGCGCGTGCGCGAGTGTGTGTGTGCGTGTGCATGTGAGTGTGTGTGTGTGTGTGTGTGTGTGTGTGTGTGTGTGTGTGTGTGTGTGTGTGTGTGTGTGTGTGTGTGTGTGTGTTTGTGCGTGTAGATGTGTGTCTGCGTGTGTGTTTTATTCATCGATTTTAAACATTTCTTTTATAAGCACCCATGTACTTTTATTTTTACATCCAGTCCCCGTGTGTTTGCAGTTTGGTAAATTTTGTCATCTGTTCCCACCGGCACACAATGGCCTACTCTTCTGAAAAGTGGAACGGGTTTTAACGTGTGCGCAAGAATCACAATCACACACGTTATGCAACCGTGTTCTTTTACAACCTACAAAGCACTCACTGTAGGTACCTCTTATTCCTGCTCAGTCGTCTCCCCTAGTCCTGTTCCTCCTCCCTTCTCCATCCCCTCTCTTCCCCATGTCATTTCCTCTCAATGATGAAGGTTTTGGTTTGGGGGGTGGGGGAGAGTGGCTGGCCAGTCTGATGTCTTCCTTCAATCTCACCCCTCCACCATGATGACGCCACTATCGACTTCGACAACTACCAGTTAGTACGTCTGTTAGTCCTCACTGCACAGTAAGGCTGGTACCCTGGCTGCAGTCAGATCGGCTGCTGTGTGATTCTGCACGTTTCTATGCATGTTCAACGTTCCCTCGGGGTAGCCCGCACTAGGGCACTCAGCGGTGGTAAGGGGTAGATGGGAGAATGGAAAATAGGTTTTGCAAGAGTAGGTCATTTTTTTTGGCGTGCCGGTAGGAACGGATGACGAAATAAGAAAAAGAACCCGAACTTGAGATAGGCGCCGCCCTCAACATGCTGGTCCCTAGTGAAGCTGAGGTCTCTGACACATCGCTCCCTGGCAACCGCCTAGGTTATGGAACACCGTTTTTACCTTTTACCCGAGCACACGCATGTGTGCATCCCTGCATTTAAAATTTTTTTTTTTATATCGAGGATAATGCGATAAGCAGTCGTGTGTTTTTTCCATCCAGTCCCCGTGTGTATGCAGTTGTGTAAATATTGTCATCTGTTCTCACCGGCGCACAATGGCCTACTCTTACGAAAGTCGGAATGTGAGCAACTTAAATGGTGGGTAAACGGTCGAATGCACAAAATTTTACAATGGGTGAAGCTTGGAGTTTGTTGAACCTCGGAAAACTACCTGGGACAATTCTCTGGAGATATCTTTATTTTGTTTTAGTATTATTCATTTATTCTTTTATTTCGAGGATAATGAAATCAGCACTGGTGTGATTTTTTACATCCGTGCAGTTTTGTACATAGTGTCATCCGTTCCCACCGGCATACAATGGTTTACTCTTTCGTAAAGCGGAACGGGTTTTAACTTTTGCGTAGGAAGTTCTGCGTGTGTTCGCAGACGGTATATCTCGGTTAATTGTCTCATCCGAAGGACTTTTGGGGGAATGGAGTCGGCACTGATGTTCACATCCGGAGGAAAGACCCTCTTGAACGAGGTTCGAACCCTTGTCAGCAGATTACGAGCGCATCACTCTGACCACCAGGCAATCCCGTGCCATTTATCTTACTTATTTTTTCTTTTATGTCGAGGATAATGGAATAAACAATCATATGCTTTTTTACATCCCGTCCCCGTATATACGAGGTTTTGTAAATCTTGTCATCTGTTCCTACCGGCACACGATGGCCTACTTTTACGAAAAGCAGAATAGGATTTAACGTGTGCGCAAGATGTTATACGTGCGTTTGCGCACGGGGCCTTGGTTTATAGTCTATATCCGAAAGACTTTGGGGTGGGGGGCAGTGTAGTCGGCACTGATGTTAACTCCAGGACAGGAGAAAAATCCCCTCGACCGGGAATCGAACTCGGGTCGTCAAATTGCCAGTGCAATGTTTTGACCATTAGGCTATCCCGTCTTGAGTTGAGGAGCTGACTACTGCTGGGATGTTTCAAACTCCTAAACTTTTTATCTATAACAAGTAGAAGTAACCTATTTCTGAAGACATGTTTTACAATCTGAATTCTTTAAATTCACACAGGAAGATCTCCATAAATACATCCTGCAATGTTTAATTCTAAAAAAAACCCACATGATTTGGGCCCCCTTTGGACCTGTGTCTAACCGTAATGACATAATTATGTATAGCATGGTAATACTTAGCCAGGTGTTTGTCCCTTTAGTAGCGTAGTGAAAGTGACAATGTCCTCAAAGAGTACAGGTAGCCATGGCTGTTACCATACCTGCTGGCATCACGGAGTTCCGTGCTAGCCAGCCACTGACACCGACATCCTCCTCCTTCCTCCTTCTCCATTTGCTGCAGTCTTCGCTGGCCCTTTCAAAACTTTTTTTTTTTAATTCTTTTATATCGAAGATAATGGAATAAGCACTCATGTGCTTTTTGAAGTCCAGCCCCCGTGTGCATACAGATTTGTAAATCTTGTCATCTATTCCCACCGGCACACAATGGCCTACTCATACAAAAAGCGGAACAGGATTTAACGTGTGCGCAAGATGTTCTGCGCGCGTTTGCACACGGGGCCTCGGTTTATTTTCTCATCCGAAGGACTTTTGGGGAGAGTGGAGTCAGCACTCATGTTAACTCCAGGGGAAAAGTTCCCTCGAACGGGAATCGAACCTGGGTCGTCAAATTGCCAGCGCAATGTTCTGACCACTTGGCTATCTGTCCCCCCTGCTGCCTTCATGTATTCTCATGCTGAAGTATTGGGTGGTATTGCCAGTGAGAGAAGATGGTGGCATGTACCTTCTTGTTTTGGTTTGTTATCATGTGGATTGGTGGTCTACAGATAACGCGCCTGCCTAGAAAGCGAAAAGTCCGAGTCGGAGTGTGCGATGGTTTGAATCCCGTTTGGGCCCCAAACTTTCCCCCCATCCATTAGACCATGAGTGGTTGCTAGTCTTTCGGAGGAGACGATAAACCGAGGTCTCGTGTGTTACACATAATTATTTATCGCAGGTAAAAGAACCTATGCCAACAAAGGGGTTATCCCTTGAACAAAATTCTGCACAAAAAAGCCACTCTGATAGGGAAACAAAATACAATTTGCAGACAGGAAGAAGATAAAAAATAATGAGTAGGCGCTGCACTTGTGGCGACGCGCTCTCCCCGGGAAGAGCAGCCCGAATTCAACGCAGAGAAATCTGTTGTGATATAAAGTGATATAAAATAAAATAAATTAGTGAATACATATACGCAAGCAGTTTACTTGTTATGATGTATTTACACTCAGGTAAAGTCAGTAGAAATTCTCGTTTCTTGCGTCAATGATCCAAGAGGTGTCTTGAATTCGAAACAAGACGGAATTATCATAACATAATTATCTTCTTCGTCGAACGCTCTGACAGCAACTTTCAGTTTTCTGTCAGATGAGTAAACATTCATTCCGCTGCTGTTAAACGCCTGTCAAATCGAGGCCACTGCATCCGACTTCGGCGCAGGAGAGAATTGTTCTCTTTTAAGTCTTTCTGGAAATAAATATGGCAGGAGAATGGACACCAAGAAAGCAGAAAATAGACAAGAAGGCAGTAACACAAAAAATGGAACAAGGAAGAAACAAAGAGAAGGATAGAAAAGAGGAAATTCCTAGCATAGAATTTGCAGAAGGTGGGGGTGCTATTCATACTGACAGGTCCACGGCATTCCCGTGGAGGAAGAAGTGAGCGGGGAGTCTGTGTATAGCCGTGATCTTAAGACACCAGTCCTAGACCATCATCCTCATTATAGCCTTACATGTACTGAAGCACTCTCTGCCTACCCCTTCTACACACGGACACAGACACATACACAGACACACACACACACATACACAGATACACAGATACACAGATACACAGTCAACACACACAGACAGACAGAATGACACACACACACACACACACACACACACACACACACACACACACATCACACACACACACACACACACACACACACACACACACACACCACACACACACAGACACACAGACACACAGACACACAGACACACAGACACACAACACACACACACACACACACACACACACGCACACACGCACACACCCCACACACCCACGCACACAACACACACACACACACACACACACACACACACACACACAGACACACACACACACACACACACACACACACACACACACACACACACACACACACACGCATCCGCCACCTATCCTATTTTCTCCATCAGTTCATTTCCTTTCAGAGGGTCTGGTGAGGGGCAGTGTGATTCCTTTTTTTCTCTTTTTTCTGTTCCCATTTCGTCACTGCTAGGACTACACTATCTCAATTGTTACTCCACTGTAGTGGCTGGTAGACTGACTGTATGTATGCTATAACACTGACCCTTGTGACTAGAAGCCGTATGATTTTTAACAAGGGGGACGGATAGCCTAGTGGTCAGAACATTGCGCTGGCAATTTGACGACCTGGGTTCGAGTCCGGTCGAGGAAATTTTTCTCCTGGAGTTAACATCAGTGCCGACTCCACTCTCCCCAAAAGTCCTTCGGATGAGACTATAAACCGAGGCCCCGTGTGCGAACGCACGCAGAACATCTTGCGCACACGTTAAATCCTGTTCC
Source organism: Stramonita haemastoma (assembly GCA_030674155.1). Taxonomy (NCBI): domain Eukaryota; kingdom Metazoa; phylum Mollusca; class Gastropoda; order Neogastropoda; family Muricidae; genus Stramonita; species Stramonita haemastoma. The sequence continues at coordinate 55,572,013 of CM060331.1, forward strand.
GCTTTTCGTAAGAGTAGGCCATCGTGTGCTGGTGGGAACAGATGACAATATTTACAAAAACTGCATACACACGGGGACCGGATGAAAAAAAGCACATGATTGCTTATTCTGTTATCCTCGAAATAAAAAAAAAGAATAAATAAATAACACGTTTAGCGATGCCCCAGTTCCCCCTGGACGGAGCTAGTCTAGTTAGGGAGCTGGCTGGAGAGTGTCTGTACACTGTGAAATAGTTTATTTATCTATTTATTTATTCAATTATGTATTTAGTTACTTATTTATTCATGTATTTATCTATCTATTTATTCATTTATCGATTCTTTTATATCGAGGATAACCGAATAGGTACTTGTGTGCTTTTTTTTGACGTTCAGTCCTCGTGTGTATGCGATTTTGTAAATTTTGTCATCTGTTCCCACCGGCAGACAATGGCCTACTCTTTCGAAAAGCGGAACAGGTTTTAACGTGTGCGCAAGTTGTTCTGCGTGCGTAGGCACACGGGGCCTCGGTTTATATTTATAGTCTCAACCTAAGAACTTTTAGGGAGAGTGGAGTCTGCACTGATGTTAACTCCAGGGGGAAAGTCTCCCCTTGAACCCGGGTCGTGAGATTGCGGGTGCAATGTTCTAACCACTAGGCTATTCCCTCCCCCCCCCCCCGTCCCCAAGTTTGGCTCATAATGGCTTAACGAGGTTGAGTTAAAAATATGAATGTTGAGCAATCGGGTAGGATGTGCAGAGGGTCAATAACTTTGATCTGAATACGGGTTTAGTTTTCGTTCCTTGGGTACAGCTTCAATGGAGAGTTTGCAAACGCGACTGTCCACTCACATTGACTGTAGCCGCATTCCGCCTGCGGGGAGGATGTGTGACCACGACACCAGCGTTCAAACCTTTTTGAAATAAAAAGAAACATTGTCATCTGTTTCGACCGGTACGCGATGACCAGTTCTGTTGATGAAGATGGCGGCTTTTGATTAACGAACGCGCAAGATGTTCTGCATGTGTTTCCACACCGAGCCTCGGTTAACTACTACGACTACGACTACTACACTACTACTACTACTACTACTACTACTACTACTACTACTACTACTACTACTACTACTACTACTACTGCTACTGCTATGCTACTACTACTACTACTGCTACTGCTGCTGCTGCTGCTACTACTACTACTACTACTACTACTACTACTACTACTACTACTACTACTACTACTACTACTACTACTACTACTACTACTACTTCTGCTGCTACTGCTACTGCTACTGCTACTACTACTACTACTACTACTACTACTACTACTACTACTACTACTACTACTACTACTACTACTGCTGCTGCTGCTGCTACTACTAATCCTACTACATGCAATTTATATGGCGCTATATCTTGCAAAACCAAATCAAAGCGCTTACATTCGACCTATACGACACACAAGCAATCAATGACAAATAATACTTTTAGAAAATAGCAAATTCGAATGTACACACATACACACAGGCACGCACACACGCACACACACACGCACGCACACACGCACCCACCTCCCCCCCACACACACACACACTCATAAAGGTTAAGAGTGTACATCGCAACGATCCTAGGGGAGAAGAGTCAGTCCTGGTGCTAACTCCAGAGGAGAATCTCCTTGGACAGGCACCTTGGGGGAGGTTTGAACCCGGGACCTAGAATTGTGAGCACAACGCTCTAACCACTAGGCTATGCCTTCCACCCGCCCCCTCCTCCTGATATCTGCTGCCTTTTATTTTTAAACTAGGATGATTATTGGGTGCCTACCCTTTGTGCAGAATTGATGGAGCGATTTCCTGTGTTCCTCTACCGTTCTTACTCTTTCCTTCACCTTTTGATTCATTTTAATCCTCTTCATGTCCAATCATCTCTACCCCTTTTTTCTGCTTTTTTTCATTGCATGTGTGCCACATGTCAGGTAATTCCCCCTTTTCATCAGGCCTTAGCTCCATTCCCTAACAACAGTGCTTTTAGATGTATTTATTATTATTATTATTATTATTATTATTATATTATTATTATTATTATTATTATTTATTGTTATTTTATTGTTATTGTTATATTATTATTATTTATTATTATTTATTATTATTATTATATTATTATTATTATTATTATAATAATTATTATTATATTATATTATTATTATTTATTATTATTATTATTATATTATTATTATTATTATTATTATTATTATATGTACATTTATTCTTTTAAGTGAAAGAATGCAATATTATGAATGAGGCATATGTATATGTATAATATATATATATATATATATTATATATACTACATTTTTATATCTATATTTATATATATATATAACCACACATATATAATATATATATATATTATATAATATATATATATATAGTATTATATATATATATATATATATTATTTGTGTATATATACACACATATGTTACTATAAGTATGAATACAATCTATGTATTTCGATTGATCGAGCAGTCTATCTATCGACCTATCGATCTATCGATCTATCGATCTATCTATCTCTCTCTCTTCTCTCTCTTCTATCTTTCTTCTATCTCTCTATCTATCTATGTATCTCATCTATCTATCTATCTATCTCTCTCTCTCTCTTATCTATCTATCTATCTATCTATCTATCTATCTATCTATCTATCTATCTATCTATCTATCTATCTATCTATCTATCTATCTATCTATCTATCTATCTATCTATCTCTATCTATCTCTCTATCTTCTCTCTATCTCTCTATCTCATCATCTCTCCATCTCCTATCAGTTCATTCAGCACCAACACCCTAGCTAATGTTGCAGTACCCCTGTGGCAAAGCAGCGTTCACTCAGCCTGTTTAGCATACAGACCGGGTTGTTGCATACAGACCGGTGTTGCATACAGACCGGTGTTGCCATACAGGCCGGTGTTGCATACAGACCGGTGTTGCATACAGACCGGTGTTGCATACAGACCGGTGTTCCCCTCAGACGTTCCAAGTTTAGGAACAGACGAAAGGGCGGACCAGAGAGCAGGTGGACCCGCCTGTCCTCCCCCTGATTGGATTGTGTGTCCATTCTTCCTGTCCTTCCTCGACCTGGCCTTGGAGTCTCCCAGTGCAGCAGCTTCAGGGAACCATTGGTAGGGAAGAATTCAGACTCCAGTAGATTAGCTATGTACGTGTGTGTGTGTGTGTGTGTGTGTGTGTGTGTGTGTGTGTGTGTGTGTGTGTGTGTGTGTGTGTGTGTGTGTGTTGTGTGTGTGTGTGTGTGTGTTGTGTGTATCCATCCCCTGTGACTGGTGGCTGTGTTCAGAAGTGTTGCTGTTTCTTCATGTTACTTCTGATGCTTCTGCTGTTGTTATTTTGTTTTTTGGTGTTGACAAGTTTGAAGGGCATCATGCATCTTCCTCTTGGGGGGACGGGATAGCCCAGTGGTCAGAACATTGCGCTCGCAATTTGACGACCCGGGTTCGATTCCCGTTCGAGGGGATTTTTCCCCCTGGAGTTAACTGCAGTGCTGACTGCACTCTCCCCAAAAGTCCTTCGGATGAGACTATAAACCGAGGCCCCGTGTGTGAACGCACGCAGAACATCTTGTGCACACGTCAAAACCTGTTCCGATTTTCGTACGAGTAGGTCATTGTGTGCCGGTGGGAACAGGTAACAAGATTTACAAAACTGCATACACCCGGGGACGGGGTGTAAAAAACATATGAGTGCTTATTCCATTATCCTTATTTTTCCATCTTCAGGACTGTCTACCTCGAAGGATTTGTAGGCACCTGCTTGGTTACTACCGCTGACATGATTTGAAGGTTGAGCTTTATACCTGGCTTACTTATCACTTTTGTGCATGTTTAGGTGAAAATCGCTATGGTTTGTTATCAATGACTACAAAAAAGTAATCAGTTTTTAACTATAAATTGACCAGTCATTATTTCATTGTATCTAAGCAGGTATGTACAGAAGTGCGTAATTACGTAGATATACAGTTGATTCACAAACATATTGCTGTTCTAAAATTTATACATAAAACAGATCAACTGGTAATACCTGATCATCAGAAGCAGAAACAAGTTTATATTGATTTTAGCATGGCCAATCGTAGCAAATTTTAGCAGCAAGAAATATGCAAATCCACAAAAAATGTAGTGTTGTGTTACAAAACTGAGTGAAATCTATGTGCCAGCACAATAGAACTTTGAATCTGTAACACGGTCCACTTCATAACCCAGTGCTTGCTTTCGTCCCTTCTGATCCCTGTTGTGTATTCTTCTAACATCCTTTTCCATCCTTTCATAGTCAATTTTTCTTCATGAATTCATTTCCCCCTCGATAAATGTTGGTGACGGCGAGTCTAATTTCTTCTCCTCTCACCACAACGTAGACGCCACTATTGACAGAAAAGCGCCTCTGTTGATTTGGGCTCTGGCGTGTGCCCATTTCTGTGTGGAATTCGGTGCATTTATGCATGCCCCAGTTCTCAGGAGATGGCCCAGTTAAGTGGCTGACCGCGGCACTAGACAGAGAGCAGATGGCGTGGTCCTTTACATGATTAGGTATTGCTCTTTGGGTTTGTGACCACACAAGTCAGGGCCTGAACACTGTCATCTGATGGCTGTCTTTTGTCCAGCTCCCACGAAAGCAGGGTGCGGGGCGGGGGGGAAGGGGGAGATGGAGGGGGAGAGGGAAGGGGGGTTGCCCTCTTTCCGGTGTTGCTGTTGTGTCGTGTTTACTTGCTATACTGATTATAAAAACAAGATTTTGAACTCTTTTTTAGCACTTGTCTTGTTCTTTTGGTCTGAAGTTTTCATTTGTATTAATGACTAAGCCTGTTTTATTATATGAAACATTAATCAAGCCTGATTTTTTAAAATTGTGGAACATACTGATATGCAATTTAAGAACATAGCTGGCATTTCGCCGAGTTAGTAACTCATTCTGTTGCGAAACTCTGCGCAAGCAACTAGTATAACTAGAATGAGAAAATGGATCAGCTGTTTTCAGAAAAAAAATGTTTTGAGACAATCGCATAGCCAGTGTATGACAGATAAGATTAGAATCTGGTTGTGAACAGTTAAAAATCTAATAAGCATCTATAGGCCCCGTGAGAGACCTTTTCTGATCAAGCAGTGATTTTTTATTAATTGAGTTCTTCAATGTTTAGAGTTAGTTTATTTACAAAGTGAATTAGACTCAAGTGTAAAAAAAAAGAAGTGAATTCTGAGGGAATTTAATTGCAATCTGTATTTTGTGTATGACGGATAGACACATTCAGACTGGGGAACGAACACACAAACCAAGTGTCAGATGAAAGTGGCATACTTTTTTCGTACGTGATTGAGACAACGTGGATCTGACTTTTTGATTACTCAGAAACGTTTTGGTTAGGTGCAGGTGTTTTGTGGCATTGATTTGTATGGCGTTTGTGATGAAATGGCGTGGTTTATGGTGCTACTTGTTTCTTGCTGTTGTTAATGTTGTTGTTGTTGTTGTTGTTGTTTGTTGTTGTTGTTGTTGTTGTTGTTGTTGTTGTTGTTGTTGTTGTTCTTCTTCTTCTTCTTCTTCTTCTTCTTCTTCTTCTTCTTCTTCTTCTTCTTCTTCTTCTTCTTCTTCTTCTTCTTCCTCTCCTCCAAGCACTCAGACAGCAACTTCCCGTTAAAAAACAACAACAACAACATATTTTGGGGATCCCTATCTTTGCATGGCAAAATGTAGGTATGGGTTGACCGGAGTCCAAGGAAAACTGTTACAGCTCTTGGCAGGTTCAAGCACACAGCTTTACAGCCAGAAATTCAGTACGCGCAATGGGGCACCACGGTAACAGGCTGCGTTCCAATTCTCAGTGGTCAGAGTGCTCCTTTCCCCAAGTCAAGTTAAGCAGCGTTGAGCGTGGTTACCAGTTGATGGGTGACAGTTTGCGCGCCTTGGCTTTAATACAGTCCCCCCAGTTCACCCAGCTGTCAATTGGTACCTTCCTTCTTTAGGGTCAGGGAAGGTAAAGCAGCGAGGGAGAGGAGATGGGCGCCGCCTTCAACATGTTGGCCCCTAGAGAAGCTGAGGTCTCTGATGCCTTGCTCCCATATGACCGCCTAGGTTATGGGACACTTTTACCTTTTGAAATACATTCTGTTCATTAAACATCTGTGTACCCCAGGGCATCCAAAAATGATTTTTAATGATCTCAATTACAAAACCTCTTCATTTCAATTTTGTCTATAGGTCACGCGCCCGCTTAGAAAGCGAAAAGCGGATGTGTGCAGTGGTTTGATCCCCATTTGGACCCAAATCTATTCCCCCATCAACTAGACCATCAGTGGTAGTTTTGGAGTTGTCTTTCAGATAAGACGATAAACCCAGGCCCCGTGTGTTACTCAAAATTAATTAGCGCACGTAAAAGGATCCACGGTAACGAAAGACTTGTTCCTGGCAAAATTCTGTAGAAAAAAGCCACTCTGATAGAGAAACAGATGGAGAAGAAAACAATGATGGCGCTGTTCTTGTGGCAACGCGCTCTCCCCCGGAAAAGCAACCCGACTTTCACACACCAAAATCTGCTATGACTTGTAGTAGTGTAAATAAAAAGTAAAAAAAAAGAACAAGAAAAAGCAAAGGCGTGAGAGCTAGAAATGAGGGCATAATCTATTTAATTTTTATAGATTTATTTATTTTATTCTTTTATATCGAGGATAATGGAATAAGCACTCGTGTGCTTGTTTATATGCATTCCCCATGTGTATACAGTTTTGTAAATGTCATCTGTTCCCACCGGCACACGATGGCCTACACTTACGAAAAGCGGAACAGGATTTAACGTGTGCGTAAGATATTCTGCGTGCATTCGCAAACGGGGCCTTAGTTTATAGTCTCATCCGAAGGACTTTTGAGGAGAGTGGATTCAGCACTGATGTTAACTCCAGGAGAAAAATCTCCTCGACCGGATTTGAACCCAGGTCGTCAAATTGCTAGCGCAATGTTCTGACCACTAGGCTATCCCGTCCCCTGGGAGAGGACAAAAGAAAGAAGACAGATGTGCCCATGACAAGGAAGGAGGTGGATAGGTCAATCTTTAACAACAAAAAAATAATAAAACCAACGCACTAAAAGCAGATAGAACTAAATGAGACCGAGCCTAACGGTGAATGTAAATATAACTTGGTGTAGTCCATGCCATGCATACCCCCCCCCCCCCCCCCCCCCCCCTTCACTTTGTGTCCCTCTGGCAGGGAGGGTCTGCATTCTCTTCATACCTATCGGTCTGCCTCCAATTTGTCTTTTTTCTGTCTGGAGTCTTTCCTTTCTGTCTTTCCGGTTATTTCTCTCCCTCCTTCTCTCACCCTTCTTCTCCTCCTCCACCCCCCCCCCCAACTCTCTCGCTGTCTCTGTCTGTCTGCTGCCTTCTCTCTCTCTCTCTCTTCTCTCTCTCTCTCTCTCTCTCTCTCTCTCTCTCTCTCTCTCTCTCTCTCTCTCTCTCTCTCTCGGTCCCCGTCTTCTCTCTCTCTCTCTCTCTCTCTCTCTCTCTCCCCTCTCTCTCTCTTCTCTCTCTCCTCTCTCTTCTTCTCTCTCTCTCTTCTCTCTCTCTCTCTCTCTTCTCTCTCTCTCGTCCCGTTCTCTCTCTCTCTCTCTCTCTCTCTCTCTCTCTCTCTCTCTCTCTCTCTCTCTCTCTCTCTCTCTCTCTCTCTCTCTCTCTCTCTCTCTCTCTCTCCTCCCTCCCTCCCTCCCTCCTCCCGTCTCCCTCTCCCTATTCTTCTCTCAGTCCCTCCTCCCTCTCTCTCCCCCATCTCTGTCTATGTCTCTTTGACTCTGTCTCTCTGTCCTTTCTGTCCTCCAATCATCTGTGTGGTTGTTTTCTGAACCTCAGTCTCTTAATTCGTCGCAGTCACTCTGTTTTCCTGTCTGCCTTCCCATGTATATGTTTTTCATTTCCCCCTCTGTCTTCCTGTTAAGCTATTTTTGATAACACTATCTTAAGTGAATATGCACTGAAAAACACCAGGAAAATTGCAAAGAGAGAGAGAGAGAGAGAGAGAGAGGAGAGGAGAGAGGAAGAGAGAGAGAGAGAGAGAGAAGAGAGAGAGAGAAGAGAGAGAGAGACAGAGACAGAGAGAAAGAGAGAGAAAGAAATAGTTTATTCAGACCTAGGCCATAGCCTCTTACTAAACAGAGCAACCTTTATCTTGAAAAAAGAGCGACGCTTCATTACAAAGGTAATTTGTCAACAGTCATTGGAAAACTAAAACAAATTAATATGTACGTATTCCACATCTTACAAATAAACCAATGTCCACCCCTTTTAGAACTTCAAAGTCATACATGGCAAGATTTAGCAGAGTTGTCTCAATTTTGGTTGAAGGAAAATTGAACATGGAGTTATAAAGATCATTATTTCGCTCTGATAACTTGCGTCTTAAAATCCAGAAAGAAAACAAGAATTGAATTTTCGTTTTCTCCAGTGTTATGACACAAACGCCATTTCGGTTGGTGTTATTCCTCTTTTATCCCTTCGTCTTTCCCTGACTTTCACATCCCACTCGTCCTTCCCCACACTCCCTCTTTCTCTACCTCTAATGACTTCATTTCCCCCCAAACGGGCTTTTGGAGTGGGCCAGTCTGATTTCTTCCTTCTGTCTGGTCACCGCGGCGACACCACTATCGACTAACAATTATCCTGTCGACTTACAATTATCCCACTGTACGTCTGCTAATCATCACTCCGCACTACGGGGCCAGCTGGGGAGTGGGCTGTGTGCTGTGTGCCAGCCTTTGTGACCAACAGCTCTTATAATGTAGCACGAGTATTTAGCATCGTTGACGCCAGCCTTTGTGACTGACAGCTTATCTTATTTATTTATTTATTCTTTTATATCGAGGTTAATGCAATAGGCACCTGTGTGCTTTTTTTACATCCAGTCCCGGTGTGTATTGCAGTTTTGTAAATCTTGTCATCTGTTCCATCTGGCACACTAAGATTTAGCACGTGTATTCAGCACCTCTAACCCCAGCCTTTGTGACTGACAGCTTATTTTTTAAAAATATTTATTTATTTATTTTATTCTTCTATATCAAGGACGATGGAATAAGCACTCAAGCGCTTTTCTGCGTCAAGTCCCCATGTATATGCAGTTTTGTATAAAAAAAAATGTCATTCATTCCCACCGGCACACAATGGCCTACTTTTCCCAAAAAGCGGAACGGGTTTTTACGTGTGCACAAGATTTTCTGTAAGTGTTGGCACACGAGACCTCGGTCTATATAGTCTCATCTGAAGAACTTTTTTGGGGGAGGGGGGGGGGGGGGGGGGGGGGCGTGAAGTTAGCACTGATGTTAATTCTACAGGAAAAATCCTTTTGAACGAGATTCGAACCCAGGTCAGCAGATCATGAGCACATCACTCTGACCACTCTGACAGTTATGCAAATTAGTACATTTATTCAGTACACAGAACCTCGGTTTATAGTCTCATCCATAAGTTATTCTTCGGATAAGACTATAAACCAAGGTCCCGTGTGCGAACGCATGCAGAACATCTTGCGCACACGTTAAACCCGTACAGCGTTTTGAAAGAGTAGGCCGATGTGTGCCAGTGGAACGGATGACAAAATTTGCTAAACTGCAGACACACGAGGACTGGATGTAAAAACATGTATATGAGAGCTTATTCCATTATCCTCAAAATGAAAGAATGAAGGGAAAAGGAAAAAAGAACAAGAAACGGATGCCGAAGCCAGCCTGTGGGACCCACAGCTATATATACCATTCAGCATGTGGAGCGGTGGTCTAGGTGCTAACGCGCCTTGCCTAGAAAGCGAAAAGTCCGGGTCGGAGTGTGCGGTGGTTTGCACCCCGTTTGGGCCCAAAACTATTTTCCCATCCATTAGATCCTGAGTGGTGGTTTGGGCGCTAGTCTTTCGGATGAGACGATAAACCGAGGTCCCATGTGTTACACATCACTATTTATCGCACGTAAAAGAACCCACGGCAACAAGGGGGTTGATCCTGGCAAAATTCTGTAGAAAAAAGCCACTCTGATAGGAAAACAAATACAGTTGCATGCACGAAAAAGAAAAAAATTTGGGTAGGCACTGCACTTGTGGCGGCGCGCTCTCCCCGGGGAGAGAGAGAGCAGCCCAAATTTCATGCAGAGAAAAAAGTAATCTGCTGTGACGTAAAGTGGTACAAAATACAAAATACAAATACGTGTATTCAGCATTGCTGTTCCTCAGGCCTGACTGGTCCATGATAAGGAGTGTATTTCTACAAAAAATATTTTATTCTTTTTTATAGAGGATAATGGAATAAGCTTTTTTTTTTTTTTTACATCCCATCCCCGTGTGTATGCTTTTTTTTTGTAAATCACGTCATCTGTTCCCACCGGCACACAATGACCTACTCTTTCGGAAAGCGGAACAAGTTTTAACTTGTGTGCAAGATGTTCTGCGTGCGTTCGCACACGGGGCCTCGGCTTATAAGCTGGTCTCATCCGAAGGACTTTGGGGGAGAGTGGAGTCAGCACTGATGTTAACTCCAGGGAAAAAATCTCGCACGGGAATCGAACCCATCTTGGTGGTGCTGATAATGACATAGGTTATCAAAAACACCTTTGGTGGTCTGTTGGTAATGTGTTCTTTGTAATATCCGTCAAAAATGTAGCAATTCTAAAAGTATTTTTCAAAATTATTCTGCTGTAGGCAAGCGAGTACCAATGTCCGTTATAATGATACTTTATGCATATGCGCAACATTTCGTTTTCAATTTACCAGCAAAGATGGCATGAAATATTATAGTTTTCTTTTGAGCAAAAAAAAATCTGATTTTGTTGGGAAAGTTTTTCAACGGAAATGAAATTTTACTTTGGGCTATATTCTAACCATTACAAGTCAGCGTCCAGGAATGTCCCCAAAAAGAGCTGGAACCTATTCAGACTAGACCTGAGAGTGCATGCAACTACAGCCTGGCACACAACATGTTCATAGACATCCTGGCCACACTTTCCACCCACCCTCCCCCTACTCCCGCGCATACAACAGAAACTCGATTCTCTTCTTCATTGTATACCTGCCTGCCTGTCCTATTTTCAACGAGGTTTTCATTGTCCTCCTCCTCATTATCCTCCTCCTCCTCTTCTCTTTTCTTTGTTCACCCCTTCAGTCAAGGGTTAGGCATAAACCCACCCATCACACTGTTCCTGTTTTTCTCATTTTGTTTATCCCTCGCCCGTTTTCTTTCAGTCTCATTTTGCGTTCATATCTATTTGTGACGCGCCACCTCGAAATGAGTCACTTAGCACATAATCTACTTTTCCGCTAGGAGCCATTAAAGGCAGGTGGGGGTGAAGTTGACGATTTCGAGGTTTTGATGGATCATAAAACTATAGCACTTATTCTACCTTGTAGTGAAAGATCAAGGCATGATTTTGTTTCCTTGTGACTTAAAATGTGTTTTGAAATCAGCGGAGCCCTCATTCTGATTACCTAATACGATGGTTATCTTGTCCATTTTTCATTTTGACATTGT
>CM060331.1:55586047-55603547 GCA_030674155.1 Stramonita haemastoma
AAACTAAGAACTGATACCGGGTGCAATGCGATTCATTATGGGGTGGACCGCTATTCCTAATTTACTGTTTGGCACCAGGCTTGAGTATGTCAGGCTGAATCAGAATTCTGTGTGCACAAAGACATGATTGTATCTACATTCAGCGATGCCAGCACTCTTATCTGTGAGAACCTTGACATCTTACGGCAGATAAGGAAAGTAAAACGTACTAAAATCACAGGCTATACCTTTTTGAACCGTGTTATTCTATGTCTGTGACTGTATTTTGTGGCTAATTCAATATAATGAAAGAAACAAAAACCTCGGCTAGACATAGAACGAAACTCAAATAGTATCTTAGTATATAATAGATACAATGCTTTTGTCTTGTAATGGCATCAAGTCATTGGCTATGTTAACATAAAATATTGCTTCCACATCCACTTCTGTGTGTAACAAATTTAGGTTGGCCAGAGCACTGTATCAGTATGATGGGTATGGCTGGAGAGAGAGAGAGAGAGAGAGAGAGAGAGAGAGAGAGAGAGAGAGAGAGAGAGAGAGGAGAGAGAGAGAGAGAGAGGAGAGAGAGAGAGAGAGAGAAGAGAGAGAGAGGAGGAGAGAGGAGAGAGAGAGAGAGAGAGAGAGAGAGAGAGAGAGAGGAGAGAGAGAAGAGAGACAGCAGACAGACAGACAGACAGACAGCAGACAGACAGAGACAGGACAGAGACAGACAGACAGACAGACAGACAGACAGAAGCAGAGAGAGAGAGAGAGAGAGAGAGAGAGAGAGAGAGAGAGAGAGAGAGAGAGAGAAGAGAGAGAGGAGAGAGAGAGAGAGAGAGACAGACAGACAGACAGACAGACAGACAGACAGACAGACAGACAGACAGACAGACAGACAGACAGACAGACAGAGACAACAGACAGACAGACAGACAGTACAGATACAAACTGAGCATAATACGAACGTGTCCATGTACGAAATTTTCATGTTCCAAATGTTAAGTAGAATGTATAGGGAGGAAACAAAACACAGAAAGCAAAGACAAGACAGGATGGACGGCCGACAAACAAATGTATTGACAGAAAGACTAGAAGCTCTAGGCCTACACACATGAAAGACACGGACACTGTAGCCTAGTGGTTGAGACTCTTTGACTTCAATCCCATGGGTCCAAGAAGTGGTGGGTTTGAATCCCGGCGGCGTCAGGTAAACTTAAGGGCGGGGATGTTTACGATCTCCCAGGTCAATGTCAAGCGAAATCTTTCATTCCCTTTTGTGTTTATGCACATGCAGAAGATCAAGGAATGATTATTCACATAAATCGTGTCAACGTTCGGTGGGCAAAGGAAACAAAATCTACCCGGCATGCATCCCTGAAATTCAAATGCAGGTACCTGCATGGTGGGCAAAAACGGTCGCGTATGCAAAATCTCACCATTGGTGAACCCTCGGTGCTATGGCAGAGGAACAAAAACTACAAGATTAGAGAGAGAGAGAGAGAGAGAGAGAGAGGAGAGAGAGAGAGAGAGAGAGAGAGAGAGAGAGAGAGAGATGAGGAGAGAGAGAGAGAGAGGCGCTTTAGACCTTGGTCCCTCCGTAGACCCCCCTCCCCCCCCCTGGGGGGGATTTATGGGTGCATTTTTCTGAAACTTTGTTTATTTTAACGTTTTATGGTATATGTTACCCTCATGTAACCAGGTTATTTCAGGATATACAAGCAATTCAATATGGTAACCCTTCAGAAGGAAAATATTTAGGGGGTGAGGTTAATTTACATTATTTATATAAATATATTCTTACACATTCATATCAAATTTGGTACCAAAATAAAGGGTATTAAACAGGCTATCAACATATGTTAATGTCACCACTGCACAAGTAACGCCTGTCCCATATTTTAAAAACAAAACAGAAAATTGAAATGAAAACGCCGTACAATCCTGTCCTGCCTTCAACATCTACCTGCCAAAGTGTATAACGTTTATAGGTGTGTGTGTGTGCGCGCGCATGCTGCGTGCGTGCGTGCGTGCGTGCGTGCGTGTGTGTGTGCATGCGAGTGAGTGTACATTCGAATTTGTTAAAACTGTAAATTGCTGTTGATTGCTTTTGTGTTGTGTAGGTCGAATGCAAGGCTCTGATTTGTTTTTACAAGATATAGCGCTATACAAGTTCCATGTCTTATTATTATTATTATTATTATTATTATTATTATTATTATTATTATTATTATTATTATTATTATGTTCAGTGACGGGTGCCATATAGTCCACAGTAGACTGCTTCTTTTCTGTCCCTTCTCCTGTGAGTGATACCCACCCTCCCCATCCAGGGACAAGTTGACTTCATTTGTGGCCTAGAATCTGGAGAAAAAAAGCACACCAAAAATCAGCAAGTTGAGCTTTGTTGACTGCCTCTGTGTTTGAGAAATGAGTTTCCACAATATGCAACTTAGGTTCTGCCTTTACTTTTGCAAAGCATGGAGGAACATCATGTGGCTCATACTGCACTGAGCATTGGCGGTCCTGATAATGAGGAGGAGGTTCTGTCTGAAACAGTAAAGTGTCAGGCATTGTGTTCCCAGTAACCTCTTGAATGACAATGCCATGAGTGGAGTGGGTGGTGTTGGCTCCTGATGGAGTTTTTTCGTTTAGGTCATCCCAGTTATCCCAGCAAAAATGGATAACCTTGTTCTCTGTCAAACTCACTGTTGAAGGAAGAAGACTTGCGCACTGAAGTACAGAATTGGCCATAGCAGTCTCAAGTCGCACAATGGTTTTGTATCCAGTAACATGACCAAACCTATTCAACAGACTTATGATTTCAGAGCTGCCAGTTACATGTCTGACAGACATTCCAAGCAAAACATGTTTAGGCTTTTTCCACTTCCTTCCTGTCACAGATTAGCATATATTCTGGGCAATTAAGGATGCCAATCTGGTGGTTTTGGGTTGCTCCATAGAACTACTCTTTCCAGATAGCAGTGTTTTTAGAAAGTCTGTGAAAATTTCTGGAGGTTTAACAGCATCAGACTGAAGAAAATCTGCAGAAGGAGGCCATGGCATATCAGGTGTTGCCCTGAAAGCATCCATAATGTATCCGCGAAGAACATATGCAGATTCCTCAAGACCTCTTTCTTCTGACACAAATGCTGTCTCAACTGCCTGACCCTGGGCAAGTTCATCACAATAAACAAGATCACTGCGGTGGTTCGGAGCCCAGATTTGAATTTTTAAGCCAAAATGTCTCATTATTTTTTTCTTTCAGTTTGTAAGTCTTGTATCCTGGGTTGTAGAAGTCAGGAGAATGTTGTTGCATGTATTCACAGTACTTCTCACCTAGCATGGTCATTCTCTCCACCTGTGAACCTCTGATTATTGCATTTTCATCATACTCGCATATGTACTCAAATGCCCTCTCGTATGCCTGTAGCCGCTCAGTAGTTTTCTGGTCTGTTGATGTTTCAGCATGCCTGTCTTCACATCTCAGATAGTCTTTTCTACAACCTTCGTGATAGTGTAGTGAGCTTCACGTGCTACAAGATCTGTATCTTGATAATGAGTGAAAATGTCATCTTGTTAAGTTTTGGCTGCATCCTGTATAGACTGTTCTGCTGTCTTGGTGATACATTTTACAAGTTTTCCAAAACATGGAACCCCTTTTGAAACTTTCTTTTTAAATTTCTTCTTGCAAAAAATGCAACTGTCTTTTGGAAGCAATGGGCCTGAAGTAGCGACAGTCCTTTAGGTTTTGATGGTCCTGCAACCTCTTCACTACCTGTCTCACGCTTTCTTTTCCTGGCAAATTTCACACTTGTAAACTGTGCATAACAGCTTCTGTGATAACCGTGGCGTGTAAAGTCAAGGTCTCCTGGAATACAATTATAAATCTCATCTAGTCTATGACATGCCACATCTGAAGAACGTCTCAAGTGAAGAGACTTTTAAATAGGTTTTTTTGTGCTTTCTTCAGTTAGTGGAGTTACAGTCTTTTCTGTTATTTTGGAAATGAATTATACAAGTTCTCCCACCCCTGGAAGTTTTTCTTTTGCACTAAGTGTACTTTTGAAGGTCACTGGATGTTCATCTGCCATGTTGAAATGTTCATTTTATACAGGAAACGTCACATGGGGAAGATGAAATACACTTTCAGTGAGAGACTGCACACTTGCCAGTGACTCTACTCTCCTCAAAAGTCTTTGGATGAGACTGTAAACCGAGGCCCCGTGTGCGAACGTACCCAGAACGTCTTACGCACACGTTAAATCATGTTCCGCTTTTTGTAAGAGTAGGCCATTGTGTGCGGGTGGGAACAGATGAAAATATTTACACAACTGCATACTCACGGGGACTGGATGAAAAAAGCACATGAGTGCTTATTCCATTATCCTCGATATAAAAGAATAGAATAAAAATAAAAATAAATAAAATAAAATGACCTGAAACATGATGGTTAAAATGGATACTAAAAGTACTACTCAACAGTTTGCCTTATCCCCAACGTTTGTGGTGGAGGACGCGGAACTGAAAAGAACAACGAATTATGACCACGCCTTGTTCTATTTTTAGATATATGTTATCGTGTGTCACTTGAATGTGCTGTGGTGTGTGTGTGTGTGTGTGTGTGTGTGTGTGTGTGTGTGTGTGTGTGTGTGTGTGTGTGTGTGTTACACGAGTGCACACGCGCGCGACTGATCTGCATATTATGTGTAATTTCTTGAGGAAAAAAAAAAGAAACTAAAAAAAATCATAGACTCAAAGCGCTGTGGTTAACACATCCTCTTCGTTAATGATACTTATGGCTGTTGCAGTACTTACTGTGTGTTACAGACATTCTCTGATCAATAATAACATCTTGATCTAGACTTATTTGTGCATACTTTGTGGAACATACTGATAGTTGGATACATTTCTGGCACCGGACACACAAGGCGTGAGATGAGAAAGTGCCGCTCAACTGATGGTGAGAGAACGGAACAGCGCTCGGCTGTGGTTGAGTGGTAAGACAGATTTCAGCTGCGTGCAGTTCGGACGGCCGCGCATTAAAGTCATCACTGTAGTTTTGTTTTAAATATGTCAGCAAAAAACTGTGCCTATATAATCGGGAAAATTGTACTAGATGCTATTCACAATAAAATTATGAGAAGTTAAGCCAGATTTTGTGCAATAATCGCAGCGTGAACATTCCTACCCCAAAAACCTAATTATAGGGCGCAAAGAGGGGAAAATGCACTGTTGATACACCTCTCACTCCTGAAATAACCTGTATCCCAGAGGGTAACATGTCAAATGTTTCTACCAACATCATAAGCTTTCAGAAAAACAAAGTGAAAAATCCCCCCCAGGGGGGGGGGAGGTTTCCCCCTCCTAGATCATGGTCTATTATGTTCCTTTTGCATTTCCTGTTCCATTTCCTGTTCCATTTCTAAACCTTTGACCAGAATTTTTATTTATTTATTTATTTATTTTATTCTTTTATATCGAGGATAATAGAATAAGCACTCATGTGCTTTTTTCATCCTGTCCCCGTGTTATGCGGTTTTGCAGATATTGTCATCTGTTCCCACCGGCGCACAATGGCCTACTCTTATGAAAAGCGGAACAAGATCTAACGTGTGCGCAAGATGTTCTGCATCCCTGCATTCTGCATCCAAATAGACATATGTTAAAGACAGGGAGAATGGAGAACGGAAAACGACAAGTGGATAGAGAGACTTGGGGCAGACAGATATCTGGGCAGGCAGACACTTGAACAGACAGACATTTGGACATACAGACATTGAGGCAGACAGACATTCGGGAAAACAAGACATTTGGACAGACAGACATTTTGGCAGGTGGACGTTGAGAGAGACATTTGGATAGACAGACACGTGGGCAGACAGACATTTTGGCAGAGGCATTTTGACAGACAAGACATTTAAGGGAGATTGACAATTGGGAAGACAGACATTGGGGCAGACCGACATTGGGGCAGAGACATTTGAGCAGACAGACATTAGGACAAACAGACATTAGGACAGACAGACATTAGGACAGACAGTCATTGGAGCACACAGACATATGGGCAGACAGACATTTGAGGAAAGGGACGGGACATTTTTTAATTCTATTTTTTTAATTGTCTTTTCATATCATACAATAATTATGTTCTAGAAATTATTTGTTCTATGCCATACAAATGTGTGGGCGTGTTATTATCTTAGACTGTGCTTAACATTGTAATAAAAGATGGTTTATTACTTTCATTGATATTTGTCTTGTCATACGACTATTTTTTAACAAGTTAAATGATTTAATATCAATTATGGTTTATTTCACAAATATGTGTGGACATATATGCAGTGTTTCCAACAGTGCGCGCACGCGCGCGGTGTGTGTGTGTGTGTGTGTGTGTGTGTGTGTGTGTGTGTGTGTGTGTGTGTGTGTGTGTGTGTGTGTGTGTGTGTGTGAGTGTGTGTGTGTGTGTGTGTGTGTGTGTGTGTGTGTGTGTGTGTGTGTACGTGTGTGTCTGAATGCGTGAGCAAACTGGTGTGCGTAGGAATGGTTGAGATTTTGTGTTGGTGAGTTTATGACTGGGTGAGGTAATGTCGAGTTGTGGGCGATTTTTATATTATGATATGTGCGAGCTTTTTTTTTCCTCCGTGATGTTACTTTTTACATGTTTGCTTTTTATGTGTGGCATGTAACCCGCGTGAATTTCTCTATGAGAGAATAAAGTATTTTTGAATTTGAATTTGAATTTAAGCAAACAGACATTTGGACAGACAGACATTGGAGCACACAGACATATGTGACGCTCCATCACAGAAGGAGTCGCATTGCACCAGAGGTCGATTTTTAGTTCTTGAATTTTATTAATTTGCAATGAAATGGCTATACAATAAAAAAAACAGATTGAAAATCGGACAATTCTTTGAAAAGTTATTACAAGTTGAAATGATAGACTGCAGGAAATGACAAAACGAGAAATGGACAAGTTTTAGCATCATAATAAATGGCAAGAATGGGAATTTTTAAAGCACGTTTAAAAGCAAAAGGATAAAAAGTTATCACTTGATATTTCATTACAAGGTAGAATGATGGCTAAAGTTTTTATAATAAATCAAACTCTGAAAATTGCCAAATTGACCCCACCTGCCTTTAATGGCTTCTAGCGGAAAAGTGGGTTATGTGCTAAGCGACTCATTTCGTGGTGGAGCGTCACATATAAGCAGACAGACATTGGGGCACAGAGACATATGGGCAGACAGACATTTGGGCAGACAGACATTTGGGCAGATAGACATTGGGACAGACAGACATTTGGGCAGATAGACATTGGGACAGACAGACATTTGGGCAGATAGACATTTGGGCAGACAGACATTTGGGCAGACAGACATTTGGGCAGACAGACATTTGGGCAGATAGACATTGGGACAGACAGACATTTGGGCAGATAGACATTGGGACAGACAGACATTTGGGCAGATAGACATTGGGACAGACAGACATTTGGGCAGATAGACATTGGGACAGACAGACATTTGGGCAGACAGACATTGGGACAGACAGACATTTGGGCAGATAGACATTGGGACAGACAGACATTTGGGCAGATAGACATTGGGACAGACAGACATTTGGGCAGATAGACATTGGGGACAGACAGACATTTGGGCATATAGACATTGGGACAGACAGACATTTGGGCAGATAGACATTGGGACAGACAGACATTTGGGCAGATAGACATTGGGACAGACAGACACTAGAGCATACAGACTTTTGGGAGAGACATTCGGACAGACATTTGAACAGAGAGACATTTTAGTTAACAGACGGACAGACGAGAGAGATTAGACAGTGTGGAAGGAAGACAGAAAAGTGGACGTGAGAGAAAGGAGAAACAAGCCAGAACACAGACAGAAGAAAACTGTTCATGACTCTCCGTACAGAGCTTCCCTTTCCAAGCCATCAGCTAAGTGACCATAAGGAGAGAGAGAGAGAGAGAGAGAGAGAGAGAGAGAGAGAGAGAGAGAGAGAGAGAGAGAGGAGAGAGAGAGAGAGAGAGAGAGAGAGAGAGAGAGAGAGAGAGAGAGAGAGAGAGAGAGAGAGAGAGAGAGAGTGTGTGTGTGTGTGTGTAAGTGCAAGTGCGTGTGTGTGTGTTTGTGTGCGCCCGCGCGCGCGAGTGTGTGTGTGTGTGTGTGTGTGTGTGGGGTCTGTGTGTGTGTGTGTGTGTGTGTGTGGTGTGTGTGTGAAAGAGTGTGAGTGTGTGCGTGTGAAAGAGAGAGAGAGAGAGAGAGAGAGAGAGAGAGAGAGAGAGAGAGAGAGAGAGAGAGAGGAGAGAGAGAGAGAGAGAGGAGAGAGAGAGAGAGGAGAGACACACACACACACACACACACACACACACACACACACACACACACACACACACACACACACACACACACACACGGACAGACAGACAGTCAGACAAACACACACACAGACACACAGACAAGCAAATAGAAAGAGAAAAAAAAAGTCAAGAGAGAAAGACCTACTAACAAGGTAGGCCCTAGTAGTAAAAGTGAGGAGATCTGGATATTTTTTAGCGGGACCAGAGGGGGGGGGGAGGGAAGGGAGGTGGGGATGGGGGTGTCAGAGGAGGAGGGAGGAGGGAGGAGGGAGGTGGGTGGCAGTGTGCAGACTATGTGATGGAAGATGTAGAACATAAGGGGTGCAGGTCTCTTTTCACGCCGCGGGCATGATAACGAGGTAGGTTGTTCGTGACCAGCACAAATGGCCAGGGCACCCAGTAGCCTACTCTCTGGCCTGATTCTTTTCTCCTCCCTTTGAGTGTGTGTGTGTGTGGGGGGGGGGGGAGTTGGTTGGGGGGGGGGGGTGGTGTGTGGTGTGTGTGTGTGTGGTGTGTGTTGTGTGTGTGTGTGCGTGCGTGTGTAAGGGTGGGTGGTTGGGTGTGTGTTGGTGTGTGTGTGGTTGTGTGTGTGCATGTGTATGTATGCATGTGCATGCGTGGGTGTATGTGAGAGAGAGAGAGAGAGAGAGGAGAGAGAGAGAGAGAGAGAGAGAGAGAGAGAGAGAGAGAGAGAGAGGAGAGAGAGAGAGAGAGAGAGAGAGAGAGAGGAGAGAGAGAGGAAATGTCGAGGTAATTCATTAATCATGTATTTATTCTTCTTCATAGATGAATGAAGCATGGCAGACAAAAACAGAATGAAACAAGCAAGCAAAAAAAAGAAGAGAAAATTATACTCATACACCGAGAACCATATGCCTTAACCAAGACTTGTCCTGTGAATTTTCACTGCTCAAGAGGCAGGGCAGGGCAGGGCAGGGACACAGAGAACAGCGCAGAGCAGCGTATAAGGCAGGGCAAGGCAGGGCACACATGAAACGTGACATGAAAGATATGAGCGAGACAACGAGCAGAACCAGTGGATAAACAACATCCTATCATGATGCCAGTGATGGCGTTTTGTGTGTGCAGGAAGGAGGCTTCTTCCAAGCCATTGATGGCCGTGAAGGGTACACACACACACACACACACACACACACACACACACACACACACACACACACACACACACACACACACACAACACACAGTGACACACACACACAGAGTGACACACACACACAGTGACACACACACACACAGTGATACACAACACACACACACAGTGACACACACACACACGCACAGTGACACACAACACACACACACACACACACAGTGACACACACATACACACACATCTCTCTTGTTGCCTGTGAATGAGCTGCCTGACAATGCCAGCCCTGCTGCACACAGCTAGCAGCACTCTTGTTCTCCCTTTATATCAGAGGCTGGTGGGTGTTTCTTTAGCATCACCACGGAGCTGAATTCTGATACTTACTTTGTAATGCTTTTTTGTCAGGACTTTAACCGAAATTGAAGTAAACCTTTCATCCCACTGTATTCACTTGTGGCTTACAAACGTTTTGTTTGTATGAAAGGAACTGTGATGTGAACAGCTGGCGTTTGTAATTGTATTGAAGGATATCGCTGTTTTGGGGGAAAAAAGAAATGAGTATTGTGAAACATTGTTGTTTGATGCAATGGCAGCCATCAATGTCAAAGAGCAGATGCAATAATCATGTTTTTATTCCTGAAGTCAGAATGCCGCTGCCTTCCTGATGGTACAAAACGGTTGAACATTCAATATTTCACAGCGGGTGAACCTTACAGCTCTAGTGGAGGAACAGAAAAAAAATCATGGTTCTGACAAGATTTCGTAATTGTTTTATTCCCTGTGCAACCACAAGGTGACAATGACGGTTGATGTATACGCCTAGCGTGTCTCTTAACGGAACCATCTCTAGCTTTCCTTATTGATTCTTCTGTTCCTTACAGCTGTCTTCACCTGTATCCTGTTTTTTCTGGCCTTCTTCTTTGTTCTCCTTCTAAAGAAATGATGAGTACAACTTTGGATATTAGAAAGGTGTTTTGCCATTACTTGACCATACATTCGAACAAAAAATTCCTGTTTCTTTGTTACTGACGTATGCTATAACATCAGTGGGAAGGGCAGTTTCAGCCATTTCGTTCCATGTCATGTTGTTTATAGCCCTATCAACCTTCACCTTCACCTTTACCTATTCCGTAGTCTATAATCGTTGGGGCACCACTGAAGATTTTTTTTCAATCAGCTTCCTCCACTCCTGTTTTTCAGATTTTCCTAGTGTGTCGTTTCACCCAAGGCCAGTCTATTCTCTGATGTCGTCTTCCCGTAATTATCTCTGTCTGCCTCTTCGTCACCCCCCACTTTGTATTGTACCCTAGAGGACACTCTTGGCCAGTCCAGATGTTCTTGTGACAATCCCCTTCCACATTGTTTTGCATCTTTCATTGAAGTCAGGGTTTCCTTATATGGCCCATAGCATTTTCAGTTCTTTGTTCCCTTACTTACTTGTTGGTCATGTGATTTCTGTACAAGATACCAAGAAGTTTGTATTTAATGACACTATAATTTAACAATGTATGCAATGTCACTATAATCTAACAATGTATGTAACAACACCATAAACTAACAATGCTGGTAACGACACTACAAAATAACAACGTGTGCAATGACACTATACACTAATAATGTGTGCAGTGTATTTATAAACTAACAATGTACACAAAACTTTTTAAACAAACAGTATATACACTGACACTGTAAATTAACACTCACCAGTGTACATGCACTAACCCTAACTCTATACCAGGACTGGTGAACCTGCTGTGTTCCAGTCACTGCAACCCTCAGCAATACAATTCACCACAGTCAGAAATACGGCCATTCCCTGTGATGGCGCAAGTTAGTGAGCTAGTTGGAAGAATGGGAGGGCAATGAATGTATTGCATTGGGCCTTTGCATGATTGGGCTTTATGTTCTGTCTTCATGTCCAGTCCTGTCCTGGCTTAACTGCTGGTGGCTGTATGTTAATGTTGCTGGCCACCTGTCCCCCAGCCTTCTGTGCTATCATGTGTCTTCCTTTGGCTTCTTCTCCTGCTGTTTGTTGTTCCCTTCTTCTGCTGACAGTTTTCCTTTTTTATCCAAGGCAAAGTGAAAAGGTAAAGGTGTCCCATAACCTATGTGGTCGTAGGGGAGCGAGGCATCACAGACCTCAGCTTCTCTAGGGGCCAGCATGTTGAGGGCGGCGCCCATCTCCACTCCCTCGCTGCTTTACCTTCCCTGACCCTAGAGAGGGCAGGTACCCATTCACAGCTAGGTGAAATGGGGGATTGTACCGAAGCCAAGACGCGCAAACGGTCACCCATCCAATTGGTAACAACGCTCTATGTTCCTTAACCTTAGCTTGGGAAAAGTGAGTGCTCTGACCACTGAGCTACCCTGTCCCCATATTCAAGGGACACTACTCATGAATTGTTATGAGTTATTTTTTGTGTGAAAAGTTTACTCTTAAGCGACAATTGATTCACGCTGCTTTCATAATGATGTAAAATATAGTTATACTATCAGAACACCTCTTGATGTTTGTTTGATATTTATGATGTTTTTAGACAAACCGTTTACATTAAAAATAGGACTTTCGGAACGGCATTTTGAAAAACAAGCAAAGCAAAAGAAAAAACCCCCACCACAAAACCCAAACAAAGCAGACAAGAAAACCAGCAAACAAGCAAACAAACACATTCTTGGGTGTGTATTTGAAAGTGTTGTGAGTTTGGTGTGTGGATTTTCAAAACAATTAAAGTCTACAATATTTCTTATTTAGTTAAGAGCTTTTTCAAATGATCAGCATTTTTTTTTATCTACCTTCTAATGATGTTATACATTTTGTAACGCTCTTGTAGGCGGAAGAAGGGGTTGAAGTTGATTTAAACTAGAAGACAAAAGTTCCCAAATAAAATTACACTCGTGCTATGTCCCAATTCTGTGTGCCCTCTTGTGTACCAGAATCATTCTCTAATGAATGAAAACAAGGCCAGCATATTGACATTCTAACTAATGGGTTAACGCAGGTTTGGAGGTTGATAAACTGTGTCAAAAATAGATGTGAAAAACAATGTGCTGATTCTTGAATGCAAATAAGATGTAATCTAATCAGACCAACCTTCAGGAAGCATACAAACAAATCTCCATGCACAGCAACTCACCTTCACCTCTCCCCCTTTTCTGCAAACACAGAAAACTATTATGCACATACTCTTTTCTTAGAGGGTCTCTTTTCTTTTTCTTTTCTTAATATTTCGCTTCTCGGCTATAGATCCGAGGTTCACCATTTGCGATACTTTTTGTGTATGTGACCGTTTTTGCCCACAACGCAGGTAGCCGCATTCTAACTTCAGGAAATCTGTTATTTTAATCTTACTGTTCACTTTTACTGCTGTGCATTGATCCACTAATCTATCATCTATTTATCTGTCCATTCATACATCCACCCTTGCACATCGGCTGTTTTTTGTCATTATGATAAAACGTTTTCTCTTATCTATCTATTTGTTGATATGTTTCTGTCTGCCTGAATACCTGTGTACATGTGTGTTTCTGCTTTGTTGATCATTGATGGAGGCAGTGATATGAAATGCATCAACACGCTGCTGTATCAAACTTTGCAATGGTCTGTGGAGATTGCTTTTTTTATCTATGACAAACTCTCTCAGCCTAACAACCCGCAAAAGAAGGTAACACTGTTACCATAACCTGTGTGGTCCTTGGGGAGCAAGGTGTCGGATACCTCTACTTTTCTAGAGGCCAGTGCATTGAGGGCGGCGCCCATCTTCTCTCCTTCGCGGCTTTACCTTTTTTTCTAACCCCAAAAAGGGCAGGTACCCATTTATTGCTGGTGGACTGTACTAAAGCTAAGGCGCACAAACGGTCACCCACCCAAGAGGCAATCACGATGCTGCTTAACCTCAGCTTGGCGAAAGCAAGTGCTTTGATTATAGAGCTAACCCCCCCCCCCCCCCCCCCCCGTAAAAACCTGTACTCTAGAGCCAGATATATAGTGAGGTACTTAAAAACGGCTACTCACACAACCATCTCATCCAATGTGTAGTTCCAGTCTCACAGTGATGCCCAGGTGTAATCAGTGAGACAAAAAGAATATTCTAGGTGATATTGAGCATGTTGAGCCAAAGAACAGTAAGGAGGGTAAATGCATCTCTGCCAATCTGTTCTTCTGTCTTTGCACCTTTGTGCCAACCTGCTTAGCTTTGTGTGGACATGTTGTAAGACTAGTGTCCTAGAAAACGTGACGTACACGGTGGATGTAAAACAGCTTTTTTTTTACCCGAACTAAACGTAAACTGATGAGTAACTACCCTCTTTAGGGTCAAGGAAGGTAAAGCAGCGAGGGAGAGGAGATGGACGCTGTCCTCAAAATGCTGGCCCCTAGAGAAGCTGAGGTCTCTGACGCCTCGCTCCCCTATGACCACACAGATTATGGGACATCTTTACCTTTTTTAAAACGTAAACATGCTCTAGACAAAAAGAAATACAGTTGACAAAACTATTTGAACCAGAATGCTCCAATATATAGGAACTTTCCTCAATAAAGGCTACAATATGAACAATAATTTCTGATTCGGTGACAAAAATAAACTGTTCAATGTTCCTGTTACAAATAAAACCGACTTTATAAAAGTTTGATTTCTTGGGTCATATTTCTGTGATATTTGTGAGTTTGTTTATTCTTTTATATGTAGGGTAATGGAATAACCTCTCTTGTGCTTTTCACATTTAGTCTCCGTGTGTATGCAGTTTTATAAAACTTGTCATCTGTTCCCACCAGCACACAATGGCTTACTCTTACGAAAAGTGGGACTGGATGTAATGTGTGCGCAAGATGTTCTGCATGCATGCGCACACGGGGCCTCGGTTTATCGTCTCATCCAAAGGACTTTTGGGGGAGAGTGGAGTCAGCACTGATGTTAACTCCAGGGGAATAATCCAATCAAACAGGAGTTGGTGTACGGATGTTGTGTTGTGGTGTTTTTTTCTGTTATATATTTTCCATTTGCTGTTTTGCTGTGGCCCACTTCATGTCCTCTATTTGTGAGTTGGTAAAGTATTTGAAAGGAATTTTGAATTTTCATTAAAAAAATTCAATCATACCAAATTTCCACGCGCGCTCATTTGGTTCAGGATATGAGACATTTGATACTGCTCATCGGCTGCTGTAGAAATATGAGCCAGGAGAATGCAATTTGAATGAGCTAAAGATTTGTCCTTAACAGAATTGTAGGGGAATTTAAACAAAGACCAGTATGAGACCTAGCACCTGGAAGCTAGGACGACCAAATTAAAAACAATTTACTTTTAACATAAATTATGCTAATCAATGGGGATGGGGATAACGTAATAACGATGCTATAGAATTCGGAAGCCCATCTCTTTTAGGACCTCTTGGTTGGACTCTACAGTTTTGAAGATAAGACACCCCACTTTTAATACACTCACACTTTGTTTTAAGATAACACATCACTACTTTGTTTTAAGATAACACATCAACTTGTTTTAGATAACACATCACTGCTTTGTTTAGATAACCATCACTGCTTGTTAGATAACACTCACACTTGTTAAGATAACACACTACTTTGTTTTAAGATAACACATCACTATTTTAAGATAACACATCATACTTGTTTTAAGATAACCTCACTACTTTGTTTAAGATAACACATCATACTTTTTTAGAACACTCACTGTTTTAAGATAAGCATCTTTTTTTTTTTTAATACGTATCCTTGCTTTTTTAAAGATAACACATCCTTGCGTTTTAAGATAGCACATCGTTGCGTTTTAAGATAGCACATCCTTACGTTTCTAAGATAACACATCACTGCATTTTTAAGATAACACTTCCTTGCATTTTTAAGATAAGACATTCCTGCATTTCTAAGATAAAGCATCACTGCATTCTTAAAATAATACATCATTGCATCTTAAAGATAACGCATTTTAATTTTTTTTTAAATAACGCATCCTTGCATTTTTAAGATAACACATCACTGCATTCTTTAAGATGAAATATCCTCGCTTTTTAAGATAACACATCCTTGCGTTTTAAGATAACACATCCTTGCGTTTTAAGATAACAAATCCTTGCGCTTTAAGATAACATATCCTTGCTTTTAAGATAACACATCCTTGCGTTTTAAGATAACAAATCCTTGCGTTTTAAGATAACACATCCTTGCGTTTTAAGATAGCACATGCTTGCATTTCTAAGATAATACATTCTTGCATTTTTAAGATAACACATCCCCACATTTCTAACATAAGATAATATAAGATGATAGGGAGACAAACAGCTGCATACAGGAAAAAGAAAAAAAATATGGGTAGGCGCTGCACTTGTGGCGACGCGCTCTCCCCGGGGAGAGCAGCCCGAAATTTAACGCAGAGAAATCCGCTGTGACATAAAGTGGTACAAAATGCAAATACAAATATCCCTGCCTAAACCAAACCTGAAGGAAACAGACACCTGCAGAGTTGGTTAGGTAATTTGAGCAACACTTTCAAACTTGTATCCTCAAAAGTGGATGAAGATCGACTACATAGTTCTAATCTCTTATTTATTAGTTATCTAATCTACCAGAAACTCGTTCTAGGTTGGAGCCGGCAAGAGACAGGGAAAAACCCCAACTAATTGATTCTTATGGTATTCGAACCCTTGACCTTCCGGAAGAGAAGTCAGCATACCACTGCATCATAGTGGCTTTTGTGATGGACGAAACTGAATAACTACATTTATTTATTAGTTATTTATTCTTTCTTTTATTCATTCTTCTATATCGAGGATAATGGAATAAGCACGCATGGGCTTTTTTACATTCAGTCCCCGTGTGTAAGCAGTTTGTAAATCTTGTCGTCTGTTCTCACCGGCGCACAATGGTCTACTTTCACGAAAAGCGGAACAGGATTTAACGTGTGCGCAAGATGTTCTGCGTGCGTTGGCACACGGGGCCTCGATTTATAATCTCATCCGTTGGACTATACAATGGTTATGTGGAATTAATGTGAATACGTATCTGAAAGGGAAGGTCAACAACAAGATACATAGTCTATGGAAAGAATTGGTCAGGTTATATGAACATCACTTTCCAACTTACACCCTGAAAAGTGGATGAAGCTTGACTGTATGGTTCCAGTCTCCCAGCCGAGCCTGTCAGAAACTGTAAGTTGGAGCCAGCATGGTTGTAGTCAGGTGAACATGTAGACAAAGAGACTGCCACATTTTGATTCCTGTAACTTTCAGTGTTCGTGGAAAGAAAACGTAAACAAATTCGGTTAGCGATAAAATCATGAATGCACGGGAATTTTTACCACAAAGAGCTATTCTGGTTTTTTATAGCTTGGGGGAATACCTTATTCGCTCAAAGTATACCCGATACTGGCAGATCATTAGGCACTCCTTGTCTGTCACTAGAGGATACTTTCCCTGTAATCAACGCCACGAATGAGTTACACCTTTAAAATTCTGTAGAGGACGGCGCCCATCTCCTCTCCCTAGCTGCTTTACCTTCCCTGACCCTAAAGAGGGCAGGTAGCCATTTACAGCTGGGTGAACTGGGGGACTGTACTGTAGCCAAGGCGCATAAACGGTCACCCTCCAACTGGCAACCAGGTTTTATAATGTTATTAAATTTGTTCTAGATATCTTACAATCTGAAACGCAGATTATCCCTCATTGACAAATCCTAATCATGTTGAAGTACGTTGATTACATGTTCCATTCGTTGACATCTGTGGGAAATGTTATCCACTAGAAACTCAATAACTGTGGAATAAGTATGGGTTTCTTTTGCAATAATGATGACATGATACGTATGTCGCAAAATTTCCCCACAAAATAGTTTTACCACTTATAGTGAAGAAATGCGGATTCGCCAGTATAACCGACAGACTGTCAAAAATCTAGAATTTAGTCGTAAACAACGGCAAAAAACCCAACAAATGAAAGGGGAAAAAACTGAGGACGCCTGCTCTCTTATAAACCTAAAAGCAACAACCAATCCTCCTCCTCCTCCTCGTCCTCC
>CM060331.1:55608547-55611047 GCA_030674155.1 Stramonita haemastoma
AGTGCTTATTCCATTATCCTCGATATAAAATAATGAATAAAACAAATAAATGACTAAACACAACTACTGTTGTCTGTCATATGAGCACAATTGCGTTCCAATGCTGTTAAACGCCAGACAAGTCAGGCCCAGCATATCCGACATTGGGATGTGATTGCTATTTGTATTGTGTCATTGTGTGGTTTTTCAAAGACAAGCGGGGGTTGTGCGTGTTACAGTTCAGATCAAGGCAGCTATACTGATTTGCCCACCAAATTTTCAGAAGTAAAGGTAAAAGGTAAATGTGTTCCTATAACCTTTGCTGTTGTGGGGGGAGCAAGGTGTCAGAGATCTCAATTTATCTTAAGTATGTTTGTCCGTCGTGTTCGACGATGACCTCCGAGACAGCAGTGGAGGCACCTGCAGCTTTGGAATTTTGGCAACAAATTTGATTATAGTGGAGATGCCTTGCCCACAGTACATCCCCACTCTCTTGGCTAAGAGGGCATACGGACAGTCAGCATTGGAGAGGTTCTCCAAAGGCCAACTAGCCCCCAGGGCTGCAGCACATAAGGACTGTGCAAGTCAAGCCTCCTAGTCAGAGAGTCATTGTCGATCACTAAAGACTAAGCTGTAAAGTGGAATTCCATGAGTGGGAGAGCCAAAGATCATACAGCCTCTCACTTTGTTGTTGCCCCCAGTATCAATGGCTTAACCGAGAGCTGTGATGAACCCCATAGGAGCCTAAGTTCTCTAGGGGCCAGCATATTGAGGGCAGTACCCATCTCTCCCTTGCTAAATTTACCTTCCCTGACCTGAAAGAGGGCGGATACTCATTTACAGCTGGGTGCACTGGGGAACGGGGCCGCAGCCAAGGCGCGCAAACAGTTTGAAATATCACGTGTGGATGTTCTTCATCCATGATAAAGTGTGACCATTCACAACTTTCAGAGTGTTCCTTTCACGTGGAAACACTCCCCTCAAGCCAGAGGATGGCCGCCTATATGCTGAGGTACCTGGCTGCAGTAGTACGCACACACTCTTCACCAAGTGCCTACTCCCACAGTAATACACAGAGTGCATGCTCTGGGTGATCTTAAGGGGTTTAAGCCTGGAAACGCTCGACAACAATAGCAACAACAATAGCAACAACAAAAGCAACTACAAAAACAACATCACCATCAGCAGCAGAATCAACAACTACAACAGCAATAACAACAGCAATAACAACAACAACAACAACATGTCATATGCTCAACATAGAATGTCATTTGCAAGAAATCCTTGTGGAATCACAAGGAGCACTCCTCTCCCGATCCAGATGTGACCTCACATCAAGGACAAACAAGCAGCTTGTGTTACACCAAAACAATTGTTCAGTTGACATTTCAATCTCTGATTCAATTGGTTTGGGTTTTCTTTTCATTCCAGAAGCAAAATAAACAGCATCAAATTTCTCCTGTAGAAAATCACATCAGCCCATGTTGAAATTTGATACAGTGAACTTTCTCCGAACGAGTAAAAAAAAAAGAAGACAGGAAATGAAACTTGCATAACGCTAGCATTCTCTGTTATTATAAGAAAAAATAAAGTTGTTTCACAGCGAGTTCTGGGTACCTGAGTAGAGACGGTTGTTTCTGTTCTCAATGGAAGATAAGACAATCATCCTCACATTGCAATACATGAAGAGGTCAGAAGCCCTTGGAGTGTTTCTGTCAGTACAGCAGTAATGTCTATATCCTCTGCAGAACAAGGTTCGTTGTGTTGCCATCGTGTTTGTGATTTTTGTTCTAAAATATCATGATGAGAGCCTTCATAATGTGTCCTTAATTGAACTCAACAGACAGACGGGTCAGATAACACTACAGGCAGATCTACAGGCTGTTCATTGAGACACAGGCAGCTGATCAGGTGCACAGGAAAACACAATGAGACGTGCAATAGGAAAGAAAAACAAAGCAAGGAATGAATAAATGAATGGATGAATGGATGAAGGGATGAAGGGATGGTTGGATGGATGGATGGATGGATTAACGGATGATTATGGATGGATGGATTGATAAATGGATAGATGGATGGATAGATAGATAGATGGGTGGATGGATGAATGGATGGATGAATGGATGGATGGATAGATAGATGGGTGGATGGATGGGTGGATAGATGGGTGGATGGATGGGTGGATAGATGGGTGGATGGATGGGTGGATAGATGGGTGGACGGATGGGTGGATGGATGGATTTATCAGTCAGTTGATCGTGTGTTCATTGATCAAGTAGATGGGTGGAGGAAAGGGTGGATAGAGAGATGAATGATGACTGAAAAATAAGTCAGAAAACAGGAGTAAAAGAGAAAAAACAATAAACACAAAGATTTTGAGAAACTGTAGGACAGATATAAAAACATATTTCGTGGCAAAATGCTTTTATCGATCCATTTTAAAAGTCAGAGATTTTCAAACACTGAATTTGGAACACCTTAGGGCTCAGAAATCATCCACAGAATGAATGGACCAGGAAGA
>CM060331.1:55618547-55628547 GCA_030674155.1 Stramonita haemastoma
AATGGTTTAATGGTACCTTGGCCTTGGACCACAATACACCAGATGAGGGGGCGCGCGTTCTTCTTCTTCTCATTGGTTTAATGTCCGTTCACTACAAGGTGATTTAGACAATGGTACATTCACGTTAAGAATGCACTGAAAAGGGGATGAGGGGAAAAAGTGAAAGGATAAAGAAAATAATGGATGATGATAAGTTTATACAATTTCATTTATAATAACTGACCTACTGGTGACTGGCAAATACTTGCTGCAACTGATATTAGGACATGCGACTCGGAATCATACAGAACACTTTGGAAATTTCCGTATTTTTCCCTTAGATCTATCCCTTTGCTTTTATACGAGGCAATGAGCACAGGGCAATCAAACAGTATATGGTGGATTGATAAAATAGCAGAACAAGTACAGAAAACACACGCGCGTGCGCGTGTGTGTATGTGTATATCTTCACATATATATATATATATCTATATCTATATCTATATCTATATATATATATATCTATATATCTATCTATCTATATCTACATCTATCTATCTATCTATCTATCTATCTATCTATCTATCTATCTATCTATCTATCTATCTATCTATCTATCTATCTATCTATCTATCTATCTATCTATCTATCTATCTATCTATCTAATATATATATATATATGTGTGTGTGTGTGTGTGTGTGTGTGTGTTTGCGTGCATGCGCACGTTCGTGTGTGTGCAATCCATTTCACAACGATCTAATTGCGAAAAAATTAAAACAAAGAGGAATCATTGCTAGTATTCTGAGATAGATAGCAAAAAAATAAGAATATATATTTTTGAAATGTTGAGTTTCCACCTAAGTAGTTATTTTTGTGTGATGCATCAGTGACCAAAATATGTACAGCTCTATCGACATAATTATCTGATTTGATTTTATCTTAATTTTTTAAATTTTTTTTAAATTATTCTTTTATATCAAGAATAATGGGATAAGCACTCCTGTGCTTTTTTTTTTTGCATCAAGTTCCCGTGTGTATGCAGTCTTGTAAATGCCATCTTTTCTCACCGGCACACGATGGCCTACTCTTACAAAAAAGCGGAAAAGGATTTAACGTGTGCGCAAGTTTGTAGTAGGTAGGCTCCTACGTCTTGCTCGTGCTGGTCTGGAGTATTCTACTACATATTACTGACACATGGATCATTCCAACTGCTGTGTCAATCTTTGGGACAAGTCTACACAATTTTCTTGTTTGCTTTGCATCATCCTTTTCTATCGTCTATCATACCCCAACCACAGACACTTTGAAATGAGGAATTGGCCTTCTGGCAAGTTCTGCGCCAGTGAATCTTAGATTGATGTCATCGCCACGACCTCAAGGAGGCTTACTTACTACAGTGTATCTTTTGAAGGCCTTCTGAAAGCCCTTGTGTGAGCATTTCTGTTTGGATGTGTCGATATGGTCTGTGCAAAGAGATGGGATCAGTGACTTTCAACTCGCTCTGGAGAGTCGGCCTAGAAAATTGAGAAAATTGAGTGCATTGCCCTTACAACTTCTCAGAAAGAAAGAAGGAAAGAAAGAGAGAGAGACAAAGAAAAAGAAAGGAAGAAAGAAAGAAAAAGGGAATGAATAAATGAATAAATGAATGAATGAATGAATGAATGAATGAATGAACGAATGCATGAATGAATGAATGAATGAATAGAGAAAAAAACTAAAGAAAGATTAAAAGAAAGAAAAAAAAAAAAAGAAAAAAAAAAAAGACAGGAAAGAAAGAAAGAAAGAAAGAAAAAGAAAGAAAGAAAGAAAGAAAGAAAGAAAGAAAGGCGGAAAGCAAGAAAGAAAGAAAAAAGAAAGAAAAAACAAAAGAAAAAAACGAAACAAAGAACGAAAAAAGGAACACAAGAAGAAAATAGAAAAAAATGAAAAAAACAGAACGAAAGAAAAAACGAAAAAGGGGGAAAGGATGAAAAAAAGAAAGCAAGTTATAACTCAAAAAAGATCTCACTAGATACAGTGGTATGCTTCTCTGATGATGATAGCTCCCCAGTGACAGGCTACAAATCCTTGATCAGCAGAGCAAAGCTAACTGCAGGCTAACCGTACAGATGTGAATCTAGACTAGTATTTATTTAATTAATCTATTTATTTTATTCTTTTATATCGCGGATAATGGGATAAGCACTCATGTGCTTTTTTTTTCATCCAGTCCCCGTGTTTATGCAGTTGTGTAAATATTGTCGTCTGTTCCCACCGGCACACAATGGCCTACTATTACGAAAAGCGGAACAGGAATTAACGTGTGCGCAAGATGTTCTGCGTGCGTTCGCATACAGGGCCTCGGTTTACAGTCTCACCCAAAAGACTTTTGGGGAGAGTGGTGTCGGCACTGATGTTAACTTCAGGGGGAAAATCCCATCCAGTATTTCGTCAAGCGAGATAGGTTCTCTGAATCAAGTGGAGAAAATGTGAGGAAATGATGCATCGGTTTTATCTGCCTTTTGCATCTGTATATATGCGATAATCAGGCTTTTAATGTAGACATTACAGCTGTTCATGCTTTTGCACGTCTGTTCGTCTATCTATCTGTCTGTCTACCTCTCCACCACCCCCCCCTCTCTCTCTCTCTCTCTCTCTCTCTCTCTCTCTCTCTCTCTCTCTCTCTCTCTCTCTCTCTCTCTCTCTCTCTCTCTCTCTCTCTCTCTCTCTCCTTCTCTCTCTCTCTCTCTCTCTCTCTCTCTCTCTCTCTCTCTCAGGGGGACGGATAGCCTAGTGGTCTGAAGATTGCGTTGGCAATTTGACGACCCGGGTTCGAGTCCGGTCGAGGAGATTTTTCTCCTGGAGTTAACATCAGTGCTGACTCCACTCTCCCCAAAAGTCCTTCGTATGAGACTTTAAACCGAGGTCCCGTGTGCGAACGCACGCAGAAAAAACTTGCGCACACGTTAAATCCTGTTCCGCTTTTCGTAAGATAGGCCATTGTGTCCGTGGACAATGACTATTACAAACTGCATACAACGGGTGACTGGATTAAAAAAGTACATGAGTGCTTATCCATTATCCTCGAATAAAAGATAATCAATATCAAATCAAATCAAATCAAATCAATCAAATCTCTCTCTCTATCCCTCTCTATCTATCTCTCTATCTCTCTCTATCTCTACATCTCTACATCTCTATCTTCTATCTATCTACTATCTCTCTATCTCTCTATCTCTCTATCTCTCTATCTATCTATCTCTCTATCTCTCTCTCTCTATCTATCTATCTATCTATCTATCTATCTATCTATCTATCTATCTATCTATCTATCTATCTATCTATCTATCTATCTATCTATCTATCTATCTATCTCTCTCTCTCTACTATCTCTCTCTCTCTATCTATCTATCTATCTATCTATCTATCTATCTATCTCTCTCTCTCTCTATCTCTCTATCTATCTATCTATCTATCTATCTATCTATCTATCTATCTATCTATCTATCTATCTATCTATCTATCTATCTTCATCTATCTATCTATAGGTCGCTTTCAGACTCGTCTCCTCAGGGTTGTCATCTCTGCTCTGTTCTGAATAGAACGCTGAACACACATAAAAAACAGTAACTCTGTTTGTTTTTATTGTTGTTGTTGTTTTTCTGCCCCTCTTCTCCCTTGCACACACAAACATGCACGCGCGCGCACAAATACACAGACACACACATACACATGTGCGCACACACACCACAAACAAGTAAACAAACACACATACTCATAAGTACTCACGCACGCATGCACGCATACACAGACACAAGACACAGATACAGGCACAGACACACAGACACACAACACACACACACACACACACACACACACACACCACACAGACACAACACAGACACACACACACACACAAACACAGACACACACACACAGACACAGACACAGACACACACAGACACACACACGCACATACACACACGCGCGCACACACACACACACACAACACACACACCACATACACACACACCACACACACACACACACACACACACACACACACACACACAACACACACACGCACGACCCCACACCACGCGCTCGCGTGTAGCGCGTGCACACAGTCTCACTTTCTTTTTGTCTGGCTCACTTTCATCTTGTGCCAAGTAGGGTCTTTTGTTCAGATTTGGTAGTTTTTGATGAAAGGCCCCAATGATTATTATGGCCCTGTATTATCCCATGAGTATCCACGAATGCCTATCTGGTTCGTCCAAATGAATGACAATGCATGTGTGTGTGTGTGTGTGTGTGTGTGTGTGTGTGTGTGTGTGTGTGTGTGTGTGTGTGTGTGTGTTTTGTGTTGTGTGTGTGTGTGCGTGCGTTGTGCTGCATGATGTTGTTTGTTTTTTGTGTGTGTGCGTGGTATGTGCGTGCATTGCATGTGTGTTTGTGTGTGTGTGTGTGTGTGTTGTGTGTGTGTGTGTGTGTGTGTGTGTGTGTGTGTGTGTGTGTGTGTGTGTGTGTGTGTGTGTGTGTGTGTGTGTGTGTTTCGTTTCTCCTTCCCCAGTTCTGCAGTCACATCTCATTAATAACTCCTTTTTAACTTATGGAGCAGAAGTTTGGTTTCCTTTTTGTTTTCATGGGGAGACAGAATTTCATATTGTGAATTGTTCAAGACATGCTTATCAAATGAGTTTTCTGTATGAAACTTTTCATATACAATTTTGTAAACAAATACTGGGAGTTCATAAAAAAGCATTTCTACTACCCACTCTGGGTGAATTAGGAAGATTTCCACTGAGCCTTAAAATCATATATCAGATAATATCCTTTTGGATTCATTTAACAGACTCAAAACCAAACTCTTATATTAGAATAGTATACGATTATTTGTATCAGAAGAATACATGCGATACATGGATCAATACAGTAAAAAATATCCTTTTCACAATTGGGTTTTAACATGTGTGGAAAAACCAGAGTACTTTTGATGTTCGTCGGTTAAGTTATGCTGTTCAAAGAAAGCTTCAGACCTTGTATAAAACATTCTGGAACTACCAGAAAAAACAGTTTCCAAAACTAAAATTTTATGATTTTGTAACCAAGAATAACAGACTGGAACCAAATCTTATTAACTATGAAAACAAAACTCATAAAAATACTTTTTGTAAATTTCGCTTAAGCTGTCACGATTTAATGATAGAAAAAGGGAGGCACCAAAATATGCCCAGAGAGGACAGAAAGTGTAAATACTGTAACAAAATAGAAGATGAATTTCATGTACTCGATGAATGTGTGTTATATGATGAACTCAGAAACAATTTGTTATTTAAGTTAAAACCAAAGACAAAGAACGTAAAAAAATATAGATAAGGTAAGCGACATAATCGCAGTTGATATATCAAGCAGATATCATTAGTATGTGAATGAATGTTTTTTAGAAAAGAGAAAAAGAGAAGAAGAATGCAACATGTTTTTAGTGGACATCATTTTGGGCAGAAAGATGATTAAAACTGATGTTTGTTTTGTTGTGTCAAATAAGTCTGCATGACTTAAATGGCAATAAAATATTTTGAATCTTGAATCTCGAATCTTGAATCTTGGGTATGAATATTTCCATAATTATGTTTTATAAATCAAACATCTGTTCATTATTGTAGACTCAGTTTCCGTGGCTTCTGTAACATTCACCTGCATTGAAAACCAGCACTCAGTCTCCTCACAATATTATACAACATCGTCAATCCGAAAAAAGTGATACAGTACGTAAACAAATGTTAAACGTGTCCAATAACCTATGTGGTCGTAGGGGAGCGAGACTCATCAGGGACCTCAGCTTCTCTAGGGCCAGCATGTTGAGGGCGGCGCCCATCTCCTCTCCCTCGCTGCTTTACCTTCCCTGACCCTGAAGAGGGCAGGTGCCCATTTACAGCTGGGTGAACTGGGGGATCGTACTGAAGCCAAAGCGCACAAAGTAAAACGGTCACCTATTTAATTAGCAGCCACACTCGATGCGGCTTAACCTTAGCTGGGGGAAAGCGAGTGCTCTGACCACCACATTTTTGTGAATTCCTTTAAGGGTAATACAAATCAAACGGTGCTGAGGGTGCCAACCATTCCACTTGATGGTGTTGCTGTATTTCAGCACTTTTCGTTTCTTCAAGGTGAGGAGATGTGCAGGTTTCCGCTTTCATTATTTGTATTTTGTACCACTTTGTCACAGCAGATTTCTCTGCGTGGAAATTCGGGCTGCTTTCCCCGGGGAGAGCGCGTTGCCACAAGTGCAGCGCCTACACATTTGTTTTTCTTTTTTCCTGTCTGCAACTGTATTATTTTGTTTCCTACGAGAGTAGCTTTTTTCTACAGAATTTTGCCAAGGTGAACCCCATTGTTGCCGTGGGTTCTTTTACGTGCGCTAAGTAGGGATATATAATACACGGGACCTCGGTTTATCTTCTCATCCAAAAGACTAGCGCCCAGACCACCACCTCAGGGTCAAATGGATGGCGGAAAAATTTTGGGTCCAAACGGGGTACGAACCACCACTCACTCCGACTCGGACTATTTGCTTTCTAGGCAAGGCGCGTTACCTCTAGACCACCGATCCACCGATTTCTTTACATTACATGACCTTTGTGTAGTAAGTGGTCTACGTTGGGAGTACTTCCACATGCCCATTTCATTACCTACAAAATGGAGTACTCTTAAATTCTATGAACCCCATTTTTTTCTGTTGAAATCTCCGGGTTACAAAAGAGTGTAACAACATCCAGTCCCTTGTGTATGCAGTTTTGCCAATTTTGTCATCTGTTCCCACCGGCACACGATAGCCTACTCTTACAAAAAGCGGAACAGGATTTAACGCGTGCGCAAGATGTTTTGCGCGCGTTCGCACACGGGGTCTCGGTTTAAAATCTTATCCGAAGGACTTTTTTTGGGGGAGGGGGGGGGGGGGGGAGTCAGCACTGATGTTAACTCCAGTGGAAAAATTCCCTCGAACGGTAATCGAACCCGGGTCGTTAAATTGCGAGCACAATGTTCTGACCACTAGGCTAACCCATCCCCAAGTTAAGTCATAGTTCAGACAACAGGAAAATGTTTCATTGATTGATGGGAAGGAGGCTGACCTCTGGTATGACTATGCTCTGCTGTGTGTGCACGAAATGAGTTCAGTCTCTGATACTTCCTGCCATGGAAGTAAGTCAATGAAAACGGGAGAGAGAGGAGAGTAGAGAGAGTAGAGAGAGAGAGAGGGGGAGGAGAAGAGAGAGGGAGGGAGAGGGAGAGGAGAAGGACAGAGACAGAACGAGAAGAAGACTAAGACAAGAGAGAAGATAGAAGATAGATAGATAGATAGATAGATAGATAGATAGATAGATAGATAGATAGATAGATAGAAGATAGATAGATAGATAAAGATAGATAGATAGATAAGATAGATAGATAGATAGATAGATAGATAGATAGATAGATAGATTGATCGATAAATTGATTAGATAAGATAGATAGATAGATAGATAGATAGATAGATAGATAGATTAGATAGATAGATATAGAGACAGAGAGAAAGACACAGAGAGACACAGAGAGTAAGACAGACATACATACATAAGTTAAGTACACACAAACAGAAAGATACACAGACACACAAAGACAGACAGGTAGACAACAGAGACAGAAGACAGACAGACAGACAGAAGACAGACAGACAGACAGACAGACAGACAGACAGACAGACAAGCAAATGCTCATGTCTCTGAACACTGAACGGCTTTTTCTAATTCATCAGCCAGAAATTCTATTAAAGACATGTCAGGAGGCGGAAGTCACAGGAAGATGAAAGAAGCTGGAGAGGAACGATTCAAGATGTAATTCACCTTTGACCCCTCTTGGGGCATGGAAGATTTCAGTGAACAAAATCAACTGAACATATAATATATAATTTGCATTAACAAAATATGTTTACAAGACAAAATTTCACAGAAAGAGAAATATAGTCAACCTTTTCATCAATGTCATGCAACCGTACTCTTACCTAAAAAGATGTTAAGTTTTAAGTAAAGTATGTTTGTCAGAAAGAAGACATAAATTATTACAAAATGTGAACAATGACCTTGGATAGAGATATTCCTGATATTCCGAAGGTCCAAAAACTTTGGACAAAAAAGTCTATTACAATGATAATGGTTTATTAAAGTAAGCGTTAAAGCTCATTTATTAGGGACGAGTGGGAAATGGACTGGGCACAAAACACATAGTTACGAAAAGGGTAAAGGTTAAGGTGTCCCATAAAATAAGTGGTCGTAGGGGAGCGAGGGATCAGAAACCTCAGCTTCTCTAGGGGCCAGCATGTTGAGGGCAGCGCAGAGAGAGAGAGAACTCGAACTCGAACTCGAAATTTTCAATGAGGGTAATTGGTAAGCCAGAGGCTTCTTACACCAGGCCCTCATGGGACAAAAATAAATAAGTAAATAAAGAGAGAGAGAGAGAGAGAGAGAGAGAGAGAGAGAGAGAGAGAGAGAGAGAGAGAGAGAGAGAGAGGAGAGAGAGAGAGAGGTAGGGGGACATAGAGAAACAGAGAGACAGAGAAACAGAGAGAGACAGAGATACAGAGAGAGAAATGCATAGCCCATGTGTTAGGCACTGGAGTAGGAATACACATACGAAAGGAGAAGGAAGGACAGCAGAAGAAAAGACAAAAAAAGAAAAAAAAAAAAACAAAAAAAACCCTAGAGTAGGGAGGGAAAGGAAAAGGTCTGATATTTTTAGCATGGCCAAAGGGAAGTGTGCAGGCGTTGTAATGGGAGACCAATGCTGGTTGCAGGTTTCTCTTTTTTCATGCCACTTGCTGCTGTACACGAAGTCGCTGCTTCGTGACAAGTGCAAGTAGAGTAGAACACGAAGTAACATACTGTCTGAATTGACATAGGTGTCGTGTGTGTGTGTGTGTGTGTGTGTGTGTGTGTGTGTGTGTGTTGTGTGTGTGTGTGTGTGTGTGTGTGTGTGTGTGTGTGTGTGTGTGAGTGTGTGATTGAAGATTGATGTAAATATGTGTGTTTGTTTGTCAAGGTGTATGCATAATACAAGAAAAAACCCAGATCTAACCATGTGTGTTGTGTGTGTGTGTTGTGCTTAGTGTGTGTGTAGTTGTGTGTGTTGTTGTGTGTGTTGTGTGTGTGTTTGTGTGTGGTGGTTGATGAATTGTTTGTTGTTGTAGTGTGTGCGTCTAATGTGTGTGTGTGTGTGTGTTTGTGTTGTGTGTGTGTGTGTGGTGTGTGTGTTCGTTTTTTAGTCTATCACTAAGTGATTTTAGGGCGGTGGGAGGAGAAGGGTTGAGTGTATGCTTTGTTTGTTTTGTACGTTGTATGAATGATAAGAAGATGTATTTGTGTTGTTGTGTGTTGTGATGTTGTTGTAGTGTGGTGCGTGTTGTTGTGTGTGTGTGTGTGTGTGTGTGTGTGTGTGTGTGGTAGTGTGTGTGTTCGTTGTTGCTTGTGTGTGTGCTTGTTGTAGTTTTTTCGTTATGTCTATAATGTTTTGTTGTTTAGCCTATATCTGTCTGTCAATATGTGTTGTGTGTGTGTGTGTGTGTGTGTGTGTGTGTGTGTGTGTGTGTGTGTGTGTGTGTGTGTGTGTGTGTGTGTGTGTGTGTGTGTGTGTGTGTTGTGTGTGTGTGTGTGCATGCAGTGGGTTGTTTGTGTTTTTAATGATTAAGGTAATAAGATGTTGGTAATCTATTTGACAATGCTATAGTCATTTGCTGTAAGATTGTAAGCTATGAACATAAGATTCCATTTATGGTAGTCACTTTTTTGTGTTTTTGTGGTTTGTTTCAAGTGTTATGTAAGAAGTGTCTATCATTTGGTGCTATGCTAAATCCCTTCACCCCAAGTGGATAAGAGATGACAATAATGTTGTACACTGGTTTTTGTGCACTTACATTTTACTCTCCATATTGCTTTGCATCACAGAACACTATGAGAAAAGGGAAGGACACAGACAAGAAATAAAAAAAAAACCCGTCAAAGTAATTAAATG
>CM060331.1:55636047-55661047 GCA_030674155.1 Stramonita haemastoma
TTAATCTTAAATAGAACATCCAGGAGATTTACTTAAAATAAAACACAGGGGAACATGATAAAAGAAAGAAAGAATGAAACAAACAAAAATGGAAACGACAGAAAAAGAGGAGAACACAAAACACACAAAAAACTCAATTCAGAGCAAGAAGAAAGACAAAGAGAGAGAGATGGATTGAAGAGAAAATGGAAAAAACACAAAAAAGGGACGGGCAGAAAAGAACAACAACAAAAAAAAACCGCAAAGAAAATGATACACATACAAAGAAAAGGAAAAAGAACAGGATTAAAAGAACAGCTACCACGAAAGAAAGATCGAGTTTTCTTTTGAATATCCTCCACTGTTTAAATCATCCTTATCTTAAGGCTTTAATGTGAATATATTATAGTGAGGTAACACATTTATCTTTTCACCCATGATATACATTTCAAACCAAGCCGCTTGCTGTTA
The DNA here is from genome assembly GCA_030674155.1 of Stramonita haemastoma. NCBI lineage: Eukaryota > Metazoa > Mollusca > Gastropoda > Neogastropoda > Muricidae > Stramonita > Stramonita haemastoma. The sequence continues at coordinate 55,636,498 of CM060331.1, forward strand.
ATGTATATAGCCATTTGATGATTCTAGTTCACGTGATCAACCTATTACTTTTAGAACCTGAAGAAACCATTTCTATTCCCCTACAATTTTTACAACTGTAATAAATGTGTTTCGTCGAACCATACATACATACATACATACATACACATACATACATACATACATACATACATACATACATACATACTACATACATACATACATACATACATACATACATACATACATACATACATACATACATACATACATACATACACAGATACATACATAATGAATTCTATATTATTTATATATATATATATATATATATATATATATATATATATATATATATATATATATATATATATATATATATATATATATATATATATATATATATATACACAACATTTTTGATGACAGCATGGGTCGGCCATAGGATCTGGTTATCTTAATCTTGTGAAAGCAGTAACATCTACGTTTCTTAAAGGCATGTTTTCATTAAGATACCGGGGATGATTAAGCAAAACCACCGCCCAGACCTCTTACGAGGTCTCCTCCAGGAATCGATACTCATGAGTCCGGTCAGTCAGGCAAATCAAAATGGTCTCAACGGCAAAAGTGTCAGCAATAATGTCGCCAAAGTTTTATATAATAGTGTGTTCTCTTTTTGGTTTGTTTCTTAGGATTTTTTAAAAGTTGTAAGTTATTCTGGCAATGATAAAATTAATAGTTGAAATGCTTACCCGCCTTTGTTTTTTTTTCTGAGTTGTCAAGCGCTTGACGGTTGCACAACACATTTTCGCTTACATGACAGACAACCAGTGATAGGATTTCTAAGACTGGCTTGTATCATCTGTTCAGCTTTGATTGTAGCTTCTGTGTAAGGGATGTCTTACCATCCTGGCTCTATACCTAACTAAATGCTCTTTCAGTTTCAGGTCCACTAGTTAGGTCGGAATTTCACGCAGAGAAATCTGCTGTGACATAAAATGGTATCGATAAATAAAAATAGATATAAAATAAAATAAATAAATAAATGAATAAAATAACAAAACAAAATACAACTATTAGCAAAATGTATACATGCTTTAATGAAGAATTGTGAAATGTATGCGTGCTATCTGTTTGTAGTTGTAATGTAAGATGAATGCACTTCTCACCTTTTCTCCATCTCTAAGTGAAGGAAGAGGTGTACTATGTTACTCATTGTTATGATAGTATATTATCTGGATTGTGTACCAAAGACCCCAAATTCTACCTTTTCGTTGTTATTTTTTTTAGTGGAATTTCTGTAACGATTCTTACTTTTGTTCTGGTCTTGTAACGTGGTACTATCATGTGACAACTGAGTTGGTAAGTTTTTCCTCTCATTCTAAATGCCAGTGTACTGTACGCACACACGAACTCGTGTGTGCGCGCGTGCACACACACACACACACACACCACACCACACACACACACACACAACACACACACACACACACACACACACACACACACACAACACACACACACACACACACACACACCACACACACACACAACACAACAACACACACACACACCAACACTCAACACACACACACACACATACACACACACACACACACACACACACACACACACACACAAACACACACACACACACACACACACACACACACACACACACACACACACACACACACACACGACACAACACACACACACACACACACACACACACACAACACACATATACACACAGAACCCCCCCCCCCACACACACACACACGAGCTGTGCATGATGGACTTTTTGTAAGCGCTATTCCAAACCTGTACTTCCCGAGGCGTATTGTAGTACCTCAGCACGCAGTAAAAGACCAGCCCCAAATGCAGTTTCTGCCTGATGAATAGGCCGTTCCTTAAAGGACAAAGGAAGACTCTGACCACGGCTTGCCCAGAATGGATATTCAGTTAACGACGGACCCTGTCGAACCTATTACAAAAGTAGGCAAGGTTGGCGCAGGCTCGTCCATCCTGAATGGACAGTGATGGTCCAGTAATGTGGACAAGTCTATAGCGGCCATCTTACACCAGCGCATCCAAGAAGGAGCCTGCACTGTATGACACGTACAGCACTAATGACAGCTTCTGTGCATAGGTCGGTCGTCTGCAAGGGGATTTCCTACTGCCTTTGACTACAATATTGATTTTCTGGTGATTTTTTTTGGTTGGTTTTTGTGGGTTTTTTGGTTTGTTGCTTGGTGGTTCTTTTTTTCTTGTATACAGGAAGTTGTTTTGCTTGCTTCCGGTTTCAGAAAAAAAATGCCTAGGAAGCAAAAAGTCGGGTTCCAGACTGAAAGTTGTGATCTGGGTGCTAGTCTTTGTGGATGAGGAGATATACTGAGGTCGTGAGTGTGTGTGTGTGTGTGTGTGTGTGTGTGTGTGTGTGTGTGTGTGTGTGTGTGTGTGTGTGTGTGTGTGTGTGTGTGTGTGTGTGTGTGTGTGTGTGTGTGTGTAACACGTATCTAGTGCGCGTAAAATAACCCATGACAACAAGCGAGCTTTGTCCCTGGCATAATTGTGTAGCAATAGGCCACTCTGGTGGGGAAAGAAGTTGCACTTGCACAGGACGTAAGAATAGGCTGAATGTAAGCGCTTTGATTTTTGTTTTACAATATATAGATCTATATAGAGTCCATACATTTCTTTATATTTCAGTTACCGTTGTCAATACTGGATCAGCTACAAAGTGAGCAGCACAAACAAAAAAAACGATATAGAATTATGAAAATTGAGATTTAATATGAAAATAACTATCACCTGGGCAGATTTAATGATCCCCCTACCCCCCACCTCTCCTTCCCTGTCTAGATTTTGATGATAAAGACGATACTGTCTCCTATCATTAATGAAATAACCATGGAAATAAAAAAAAAAGAATTTGTTTTTACTGTAGAAACTTTTAAACATTCAAAAGTTATGCATTCAACTCTCTCTCTCTCTCTCTCTCTCTCTCTCTCTCTCTCTCTCTCTCTCTCTCTCTCTCTCTCTCTCTCTCTCTCTCTCTCTCTCTCTCTCTCTCTCTCTCTCTCTCTCTCTCTCTCTCTCTCTCTCTCTCTCTCTCTCTCTCTCTCTGTATCAGCGAGGAGTGGTATGGTTTGTTTAGCACCGGAGTTAAGTTTAGCTAAAAAGATGATGATGACAATGTTAAAAAAGCTATTCCTGCCTAGGACAACTTTATATATTACCACCCAGTGACAACTTTCTGAGAGGGAAAGACTTTGTAGTAGTGCTAACATATTGATACAAAGGGAGAATAAAGACTAAAGAACTACACACGTCTCCTTGTTTCAGACTCCTACGTGACATGAAAAGATATAGGGACGGGATAGCCTAGTGGTCAGAACATTGCGCTCGCAATTTGACGTCCCGAGTTTGATTCCCGTTCGAAGAGATTTTTCTCCTGGAGTAAATATCAGTGCTGACTCCACTCTCCTCAAAAGTCATTCGGATGAGACTATAAACCGAGGCCCCGTGTGTGAATGCACGCAGAACATCTTGCGCACACGTAAAATCCTGTTCCACTTTTCGTAAGAGTAGGCCATCGTGTGCCGGTGGGAACAGATGATATTTACAAAGCTGCATACACACGGGGAATGGATGTAAGAAAGCACAAGAGTGCTTATCTCATTATCTTCGATAAAAAAGAATAAAATAAATAAATACAATATCGGGTCGTTCACCTCTCACACTAGAACACGGCTTTTACCATCTACGATTTCACCCACTCTTTCTCAGACACAAACGTTCACATAACTCAGTCGAATATTCTTGCGTGCTGCCCACAATCTTGTCAAGCCTTTTTTTACTTTTTTTTTACAGTTCTATTCAGTACACTTTGGCTTTTGACACTCAAACATCCCCATCTTTTCGCAGCTGCATTCAGTACACTTTTGTTTCAACGTGCTCGAGCATCCACAGAAAATGATAAATGAGAATGATCCCACAGTCTCCACACTTAGAACAAAAAAAAGTCTCACAACTGGACCATACATGGGAGCCGTAACACCCTGACAGCACGTAAATGAGAGAGAAAAGAAGACCAAAAAATAGATTGTCAAATATGCAGGAAGTGCGAAATGCTTATTTCTACATAAAGCTCCGATGCTGCTTAAAATATTCTGTTGGGTTTTTTACCATAGCTTTTTGTTCACAACAGAACTCGCCCTGCATATGATTGTGCCTACATAGCGCTTTATTCCTAGAGGTCTGTGGTCGTATTTTTGACGCTCCACCACGAAATGAGTCGTTTACCGCATAACCCACTTTTCCGCAAGAAGCCATTAAAGGCAGATGGGGTCAAGTTGGCAATTTTCAGATTTTGATTGATCATAACATTATAGCCATTATTCTACCTTTCAATGAAATATCAGGTGATACATTTTGTATCCTTTTGCTTTTAAACGTGCTTTAAAAATGCCTAAGCCCTCATTCTGACCATTTATTATGATGTTAAACTTGCCCATTTCTCGTTTTGTCATTTCGTGCAGTCTATCATTTCAACTTGTAATAACTTTTCATAGAATTGTCCGATTTTCAATCTGTTTTTTCTTTTGTATAGCCATTTCATTGCAGATTTATAAAATGTCAATAACTAAAAATTGACCTCTGGTGCAATGCGACTCCTTATGTGGTGGAGCGTCACAATTTTTTTTCTTTTGGTGATGGTTAAAACTCTTTACCGTTACCTGCTGTCTTGATTTCGGTTTTTGGTTGTTGAATTAGGACTGCTCCGGATATCGATGGTGCACAGTTTGATTTGGCTGGTTGGATGGTTGAACTGATAATTAGTTGATCATTTGGCTGTTTGCTTGATTGCTTAGCTAATTACTTTGTTTTTGTTTATTATCATTTCCACCAGCCTTTAATGCTATGTCAAGAGCCTTGATTAATTAACCAGCCTGAATGAGAGAGAAAATGTCTTTTTTTATAGGTTCTCTGCTAACATATCGATATAAAGGGAGAATAAAAGAAAACGACTACAAACGTCTCCTTGTTTCAGTCTCCTAGGAGACATAAAAATATATCAGTTTGTTCACCTCTCTTAATGATCCTTGCTTTTTACAATACTGTAATACTTTGGAGTGCCCTGTACATTTATCTTTCGATACCATTTTTTCTGAATTTAGACCACACGCAATGGCCTATGGACCAAATGGAAGGTCTGAGAGAGAGAGAGAGAGAGAGAGAAGAGAGAGAGAGAGAGAGAGAGAGAGAGAGAGAGAGAGAGAGAGAGAGAGAGAGAGAGAGAGAGAGAAGACAGACAGACAGACAGACAGACAGACAGACAGACAGACAGACAGACAGACAGACAGACAGACAGACAGACAGACAGACAGACAGAGACATAGACTCAGAGACACAGAGACACAGAGAGAGATATAGAGATAGAGAGAGACAGAGACACAGAGACACAGAGACACAGAGATAAAGAGAGACACAGAGAGACAGAGAGAGACAGACTGGCAGACAAAGACAGACTGGCAGACAAAGACACAGACAGACATACACAGACACAGACACAGACAGACAGACAACCAGTCAGAGACGGAGACATACAGACAGATAGACAGATGCACAGACAGAGACAGAGAGACAAACAGAAACAGAGACAGAGAGACAAACAGAAACAGAGACAAAAGAGACACAGCAGACAGAGACAGACAGACAGACAGACAGAGACAGACAGACAAAAACAGAGATATACAGCGAGATGGAAAAAAAGAAAACAAAAAAGAAACATCGCATTTTCAAGTGAAGAACAGACCGAAAGAATAAAATACTAAGACCCCAAAAAACAAACCCCACAAGATCTCTATCACAGAAACAGACTCCAGTCTAACCCAGCCATGATGTTTATACAGCCCCAGCGGCCCCATGGCCTGAATCAGCGATGTCAAAACACACTGTATGTGCTGAGATGGAAGCATTTGAGGCCCAAGGAATGGCTGCCTGCAGTGTATGGTCTGAGAGACCGGGCTACACTCCTGCTTTAGCTTGTGGTTCGTGTAGTATTTATTTATTTATTTATTTGTTTGTTTATCTATTTATTTATTTATTTTATTTTTTTCATGTATTTGTTTATTTGTTTATTTTTTTCATTTTATTCTTTTATATCGAGGATAATGGAATCAGCACTCGTGTGCTGCTTTTTTTTTTACATCCAGTCCCCGTGTGTATGCAGTGTTTGTAAATCTTGTCATCTGTTCCCACCGGCACACAATGGCCTACTCTTACGATAAGGAGAACAGGATTTAACGTGTGCGCAAGATGGTGTGCGTGCATTCGCACACGGGGCCTCGGTTTAAAGTTTCATCCGAAGGACATTTTGGGGGAATAGAGACAGCACTGATGTTAACTCCAGGGAGAAAATCCCCTCGAACGGGAATTGAACCCGGGTCGTCAAATTGCGAGCGCAAAGTTCTGACCACTAAGCTATCCCGTCCCTAAACATGTGCTTGTATGTATCCTCTATAGATAGCTAGCTAGTCAGAACCAAAAAGCATGTGGTTATTTTCACAGATTTTTTTTTTTAAGTACTAAACGAAATGCACTGTGTACTTGTTTTGGGGAACTGAGGGTATAGAGCAAACCTAGGCAGTCAGGAAAAAGTTGAAAACGATCATCAAAATATTGATGAGGAGTGCTTGTGCTCCTACAGTGTTGACCCTGCCTGACATGCACTTTGGGGTTAGTAAGTTTCTTCACCTTCACCTGTCCTGTGGACCGTGGGGGCATAACTGAAGATTTTGCAACCAGCTTCCTCCACTCCCCACGGTCCTCCGCCCTCCATAGCAGATTGTTCCACCCAAGGCCTGTTCAATCTCTGATGTTGTCTTCTCATCGTTTCCTCTGTCTGCCTCTTTGTCTCCCTCTCCTTACTGTTCCCTGTAAGACTGCCACTTTAGCTTGCGTTTTTTCACTGTAGTTAGGAGCTCTTCCTATGAATCAATGGCATTCTTAATTCTAGTTTTTATTTCTTCATTAGTGATTACTTTTCGTAAGAGTAGGCTATTGTGTACCGGTGGGAACAGATGACAAGATTATCAAAACTGCATACACACGGGGACTAGATGTAAAAAAGTATTTGAGTGCTTATTCCATTATCCTCGATACAGAAGAATAAATAAATAAGTAAATCAATACATAGATATCATGGCTTGGCTTCGCGAACGAAGATTAAGGGCACTGTCCACGTCTGGTGCAGGCTCGCTGGTGGCTGTTCAGTCCAATGCGTGACAAACAAACCCGGCCGCAGCGGCTGCAGGGGAAAGTCGATTCTGGGGTTGATGTAGAGGGGACGCGGTTCTTCCTCCTCATTCGCCTCTCCTCAAGGGCCGCTCTGCGATTGTCCTCAAAGGAGGAGACCGACTGATGCACAGTGTGTCGCCAGGCCTGCCGGTCAGCAGCAAGGACTGACCACTGGTTATGGTCTATGAGGCAGGCTGACAGAGATTTCTTCAGAGAGTCTTTAAATCTCTTCTTTGGTGCGCCTCTGTAGCGGTGTCCGGTGGAAAGTTCACCGTAGAGAACCATCTTCGGTAGGCGATGGTCCTCCATTCTAGAGACATGCCCTGCCTAGCGTAGCTGCGTTTTCAGCAACATGGCCTCAATGCTGGTGATCCCTGCTTGCTCCAGCACCTCAGCATTCGTGGTGAAGTCGCTCCAGTGGATGTCGAGGATGGAGCGGAGACAGCGTTGGTGGAAGCGTTCCAGAATTCGCAGGTGGTATCTGTATGTGACCCATGACTCAGAGCCGTACAGGGGGGTGGTCAGTACCACGGCTCTGTAGACACTGATCTTGGTGTCTTTCTTCAGGTGTTTGTTTTTCCAGACACGGTGGTAGAGTCTGCCAAAAGCACTGTTTGCCTTTGCCAGTCTGTTGTCTACATCTTTATCAATCTTTGCGTCAGAGGAGATTGTGCATCCCAGGTAGGTAAACTGCTGGACTGTCTTCAGTTCTGTCTCACCAATTGTAATGTGAGGTGGGTGGTACGCTACCTGAGGTGCGGGCTGGTAGAGAACCTCTGTCTTCTTCAGGCTGACTTCGAGTCCGAAGAGCTGGGCTGCCTCTGCAAAACAGGATGTTACATGCTGCAGGGCGGTTTCTGTGTGGGCTACAAGGGCAGCATCATCAGCAAAAAGTAGCTCTCGAATTTGTTGCTCCAGGGTTTTGGTGTGGGCCTGAAGACGCCGCAGGTTGAATAGGCTGCCATCTGTGCGGTAACGTATGAAAACTCCGTCTTCGTCATCAAGATCTTCTGTGGCCCGCTGAAGCATCATGCTGAAGAAGATAGTGAAGAGGGTTGGTGCAAGAACGCAGCCCTGCTTCACCCCGTTTGTGATTGGGAAAGGCTCTGAGAGGTCGTTGCTGTTTCTGACCTGGCCACGCTGGTCTTCATGTAGCTGGATCACCATGTTGAGAAACTTTGGGGGACAGCCAAGACGCTCCATGATCTGCCACAGGCCCTTCCTGCTCACAGTGTCAAATGCCTTGGTTAAATCAACGAAGGTGATGTACAGTCCCTTGTTCTGTTCGCGGCACTTTTCTTGAAGTTGTCTGAGCACGAAGACCATGTCGGTGGTACCCCTGTTAACTCTGAAGCCGCACTGGCTCTCAGGGAGGTGGTGTTCTGCAACAGCAGGTACTAGTCTGTTGAGGAGAACTCTTGCAAGGATTTTGCCAGCGATGGAGAGAAGAGTTATCCCCCTGTAGTTGGAGCAATCTGATTTTTCCCCTTTGTTTTTGTAAAGGGTGATTATGATTGCATCACGAAGGTTTTGTGGTAACTTTCCCTGCTCCCAGCAGCAGACAAAAAATTCATGGAGCTTGCAGTGCAGTGTTTGCCCCCCGTTTTTCCATAATTCTGGTGGAATACCGTCGACGCCTGCAGCCTTCCCACTCTTCAGTTGTTCTATGGCTTTAGTGACCTCTTCCAGGGTTGGGGCTTCGTCCAGTTCTTCTTTCACTGGTTGCTGTGGGATCTGTTGGATCACTGCGTCATCAACAGTGCGATCAGCGCTGAAGAGGGTTTGAAAGTGTTCAGCCCAGCGGTTCAATATGGACATCTTGTCTGTGAGGAGTGCCTGGCCGTCAGTGCTGCGCAAAGGACTCAACACTTGGTGAGAGGGTCCATAGACTGCCTTCAAAGCTTCGTAGAAGCCTCTGTAGTCACCTGTGTCAGCGCAGAGCTGAGTTTTCTGGGCGAGGTTAGTCCACCACTCGTTTTGGATAACTCTAAGCTGGCGCTGGAGGTTGCTGCATGTAAGACGAAAGGCAGCTTTCTTTGCTGGACAAGATGGTTGTGCAAGGTGAGCCTGGTGGGCACTTCTCTTCTTCGCCAGCAGATCTTGTATTTCTTGGTCATTTTCGTCGAACCAGTCCTTGTTCTTCTTAGTGGAAAAGCCCAAGACCTCTGCAGAGGTCTGCAGGATGGCAGTTTTTAGGCGGGTCCAGAGCGTTTCTGGACAGGGGTCAGAGGGGCAGTCCTCGACTTCCAGCTTTGACTGGAGGTTGGACTGTAGCTCAGCTTTCACTTCAGCGGACTTGAGGCTGCCAACCTGGAGTTTCTTTCTGGGGGGACCTCCTCGTTTTGACTTTGGCTTGATGTGAAGGCTGAGGTTGCATCGCACGAGGCGGTGGTCTGTGTGGCATTCTGCACTGGGCATCACTCTGGTGTGCAAGACATCACTTTGTGTCTTTCTGGCGCACTAAGACGTAGTCTATGAGGTGCCAATGTTTGGACCGAGGATGCATCCAGGTTGTTTTTAGACTGTCCTTCTGCTGGAAGATTGTGTTAGTGATGATTAACTGCAGTTCAGTGCAGAACTCTAGCAGGAGACGCCCGTTGTCATTGCAATTCCCAACTCCATGTTTCCCCAGAACTCCCTTCCAGGCTTCTGAATCTCGGCCAACTCTAGCATTGAAATCCCCAAGGATAATGACCTTGTCGTCTGCAGGGGTGTTTCTTACCAGGCTGCGCAGGTCACAGTAGAATTTGTTCTTGTCTGCAGGGTCTGCTTGAAGAGTCGGGGAATACACACTGAAGAGAGTGATGTGCTGCTTGTTCTCCAGTGGCAGACGCATGGAGATGATACGGTCTGAATGACCTGTTGGTAAGTTCTCCAGCTTTGAGGCAATGGTGTTCTTGATCATGAAGCCTACACCTGAAAGGCGTCGTTCGGATTGAGGCTTGCCTGACCAGTATAAGGTGTAACCGGCGCCGTGTTCTTTGAGACTACCTTCATCTGAGAAGCGGACTTCACTAAGAGCCGCGATGTCGATATTTAGTCGCGAGAGCTCGTGTGCAACTAAAGCAGAGCGTCGTTCAGGACGGTTGCTATCTATTGTATCTAGCATGGTTCTGATGTTCCAGCACGCCAGTTTGAGACCTGTCACACCTTTGAAGGCAGGTGTGGAGCCACTTGATTTTGACTTTGTTGATGCTCGACCGCTTGGAAAGATGCCCGTTGACCGCGGCTAGCCAACTGGGTGGTATGAGGATGAGCTTTCGTTAGGCCACCTTTTCTAGGCCCCTCTCCGTGTGGAGCAAGCAGTGCTATCCCTAAAGAGGGCTGCTTGGTCATTCAGGGTGCTGCCGGGTGATGTTGTCATCCTCAGGTCAACAATCAGACGACCCATACTCCTGAATCGCCTGCATGCAGGATTGGAACTGCGGCTTCCAGTGACATCTTTCACCTGCCGCATTCGCCCCTTTCCCATCGCTACAGGGCTTGGGGATAGTAGGAAAAAGGGAGGATGAGGGGGGGGGGGGGGGGGACGTGGACTTGTCCTTGGGCCTGCGCATAGGATTTTTAAGGTGAGAGACAGTGCGCGCAGTACCGTTCCCACCCTTTAAACTCGCGGTTCATCTGCCATGGCCCAGCAAGCTGGGACGGTGACAGCGAGGTCCTCGGGTCGTAGACAGATTTACAACTGGTGGTTGAAGGCTCAGCCAGCCATATATTAGGGATACACCAGCCCTCAGTTCTTTAGGCCTGCCAGCAGGGTATTTTAGTCTTCGCTATTTGCCCATAGCTGGGAGGCTGGTTCGTGGGCACCAGGGCGTATCCACACGACGGTGGGCCATGCGTGCCGCACGTAAGGGGGCCAGCTTTCCTCCCGGACCCAGTTATACCGCCAGGTACTCGGTCGCGCCATGACGTAGCAAGCTCAGTGAGAACAGGGGGCACCACGGGAAGGTGTTGCTACGGGCACAGTAATGTAGGAGAGGCCATTGCAAGTGACCACCTGCCCGTTTCCAGGCAGGGGCCCCCTCGGCAATCACTACACCTGGAAAGGAGAGGCTATGTTTTGCGCATTCACTTTCCTTAGGGAGAGCGGGACGTTGTAGCACCAGACCTCAACCCTGCCACAGGGGGTACAGTATCAAATACCCATACCCCCACCCCAATACATAGATAAATACACACACATTCAACATTTCAACAAACTAACCACCTTCTCCACTTCTCAGTCATGTCCATAAGTAAAATTACTTCCCTTCCTCTCTTTTATTTTTTTTTTTTATAAATGCCTACATAAATACATTCCTTACCCTAGAGCAGAGGGTCAAAATGACTCCCGATTGTTTAAATTCCTTGCCACGTCAGTTCAGTTTATCATGCCAGACAGTATTTTAAAAAAAAGTTCTTTTATATCGAGGATAATGGGATAAGCACTCTTGTCACAAGAGCGCAAGATGTTCTGTGCGCAAGATGTCCTGCGTGCGTTCGCACACGGGGCCTCGTTTTATAGTCTCTTCCGAAAGACTTTTGGGGAGAGTGGAGTCAGCACTGATGTTAACTCCAGGGGAAAAATCCCCTCGACCGGGAATCGAACTCGGGTCGTCAAATTGCCAGTGCAATGTTCTGACCATCAGGCTATCCCGTCCCCAGTACATTCACTGAGATTGAATGACTTGAGACTAGTGCAGTGTGACACGGCCGATACGGCCCCTGGGGTCAGCGGGGCTATAAACATCCTGGCTGGATCCATGTCTTGTGTTAGTGATGTCCAATTTTTTTGTTTATTGCGTCTATGTATGAATATCCGTGTCTTGTCTTAATGCTGTCCTATGTTTTGTTTATTGCGTCTATGTATGAATATCCGTGTCTTGTCTTAATGCTGTCCTATGTTTTGTTTATTGCGTCTATGCATGAATATCCGTGTCTTGTCTTAATGCTGTCCTATGTTTTGTTTATTGCGTCTATGCATGAATATCCGTGTCTTGTCTTAATGTTGTCCTATGTTTTGTTTATTGCGTCTATGCATGAATATCCATGTCTTGTCTTAATGATGTCCTATGTTTTGTTTATTGCGTCACTGCATGAATATACGTGTCTTGTGTTAGTGATGTCCTATGTTTTGTTTATTGCGTCTATGCATGAATATCCGTGTCTTGTCTTAATGATGTCCTATGTTTTGTTTATTGCGTCTATGCATGAATATCCGTGTCTGGTGTTAGTGATGTCACATGTTTTGTTTATTGCGTCTATGCATGAACTATGAACAGGATAGATAGCTGAGTGGTCAGAGCACTCTCTCTTCCTTTGCTAAGATTGATGCAGCATTGAGTGTGGTTACCAAGTGGACAGGTGACCTTTCGTGGGAGTTGGCATCAGTACATCCCCCCCCCCCCCCGAAGTTCGCCCACCTGTAAATGGGTACCTGCCCTCCTTTGGGGACAGGGAAGGTAAAAGCAGCAAGGTAGAGGAGATGGGCGCGGCCTTTACTATGCTGGCTCCTAGAGAAGCTGTGTGTGTGTGTGTGTGTGTGTGTGTGTGTGTGTGTGTGTGTGTGTGTGTGTGTGTGTGTGTGTGTGTGTGTGTGTGTGTGTGTGTGTGTGCATGCATGTGAGTGTTATTGTTGGTTTTGTTTTGTTGTTATTGTTTCTATTGTTGCTATAAAACCGTGATAGAAGAAAAAAGACAGCATATTTTGACATTGAACATGGACATTGTCTGTCATAGAGGGGAACAAAACCTTCACATTAAGCGCACTGGTATTGTTGTTGTTGTTGTTCTTGTTATTGTTGTTGTTCATGATGATGATGATGATGATGATGATGATGATGATGATGATGATGATGATGACGACGACGACGACGACGATGACGACGATGACGACGACGATGATGATGGTGATATTAAATCACGAAAAAAAAAGAGAAAAAATCAACATCATACAAGGGAATCAATTATTTGTATCAAAAAAGGGGGAAAATTCCATACTCGATAATTTGATACTGAAAACTCCATTTTCGCAACATTTAAAAAGAAAATGACATGGAGAGTGATGGCATGCAAAACTCATAGTCACAGGTTCTGTCTGTCTGCCGCGGAATCCAGCCCCCTCACCACTGGAGGGCAAGTGTAGCCATGGCCTCTGTTTTTTTGTGTTTTGTATTTTGAACCACTTTCTGTCACAGCAGATTTCTCTGGATAAAATTCGGGCTGCTCTCCCCGGGGAGAATACGTCGCCACAAGTGCAGCGCCTACCCATTTTTTTCTGCATGCAACTGTATTTATTTCCCTATCAGAGTAGGGTGGGTTTTTTTTTTACAGAATTTTGCCAAGGTCAACCCCCCTTGTTGCCGTGGGTTCTTTTACGTGCGCTAAATAGTGATGTATAATACACGGGAACTCAGTTTATCGTCTCATCCGAAAGAATAGCGCCCAGACCACCACTCAGGGTCTAATGGATGGGGAAAAGTTTTGAGGCCCAAACGGGTATAAACCACCGCACCGTTGACCGTTTACAAAGTGGCTGTTCAGATCTATCCTAATCACACGATGTATTGTCATGTTTGTGCACTCACACACTGGACCTCGTTATGCATTCATTCTTATCCGACATATTAACCAAAAATTGCATAAGAATCAGTTTAACTTGATATGAATGTTTACTGAGGGGTGGTTGGGGGGTAGGGGGGATGGGGGGCGTGTTGAATCACTGAACCTCATTGTGAGCTCCTGGAGAGTCAGATAAACACACGTCAGCCTGATATCTGCGTGTTTTTAACTGAAATGAGAAAGGTGATGACAAACGAGGTCTTGTTGAGGTAGAGGGTGACGTGATAGGGAATGAATGGAGCAGACTGAAATGGCCTGGCCATCAGACAGGGAGAGAGGGGGACAGGCTTCTCCTCTCACCTCCCACCTTGAGTAATGGCCCGATGATGGCAGACTGCCCTGTTGAGTCAGGCAAGCCTCCTGCAGAAATAACCAGTTTGCACCTTTTGACACCCACACAACATCGTTATTTGTTGTTGTTGTTGTTGTTGTTGTTGTTGTTGTTGATCTTCTTCTTCTTCTTCTTCTTTTTTCTTCTTCTTCTTCTTCTTCTTCTTCTTCTTCTTCTTCTTCTTCTTCTTCTTCTTTCTTCTCTTCTTCTCTTTCTTCTTCTTCTTCTTCTTCTTCTTCTTCTTCTTCTTCTTCTTCTTCTTCTTCTTCTTCTTCTTCTTCTTCTTCTTCTTCTTCTTCTCTCTCCTCCTCTCTCCTCCTCTACTACACTCTACTACTACTACTACTACTACTACTACTACTACTACTACTACTACTACTACTACACTACTACTACTACTACTTACTACTACTACTACTACTACTACTACTACTACTACTACTACTACTACTACTACTACTTACTTCTTCTTCTCTTCTTCATCTACTACTACTACTACTACTACTACTACTACTACTACTACTACTACTACTACTACTACTACTACTACTTCTTCTTCTTCTTCTTCTTCTTCTTCTTCTTCTTCTTCTTCTTCTTCTTCTTCTTCTTCTTCTTCTTCTTCTTTTAAGCTAAATTCCATATCAGCCTACTCTGCTTCAACACAACTTTTGATCTTCGTGTCTTTGTTTCTATCTCTATCTGTCTTTCTATCTAACTTTCTGTTTGTTTATCTGTCTGTCTGATTGTCTGTCTGTCTATCTTTACAGGAGGGACGATGCGTGCATGAGTGATCTGTCGAATGGTTCACATGCACCGTCACAATCACAAAGAGAAATCAGGGACTGTGTCCATCCAATGATTAAGTCATAAGAGCGTCACTAATTAGCCTATTCATTAAATCATATGTCAACAGATAGCATGTGTTGATATTTATTGTTATGTGTCTGCTTTAGAAAGTGGGTTGTTTGGGGTGGTAGTGGAGTGCAGCGGTTGAGGCAATGTTTCCAGTAGCTGCAATGTCCAGAAACCTTCCCCCCCCTAAACCGACAAAATCTGAGAGGTATCCCAGTACCAGAAACAGAGTGTCCCTTTCTCTTGCTACATCAATAATCTTTCTTACTGAGGACCTGGAAATTGTAGGCAAAGTAACACGGTAAAGGTTTCCCATAACCTAGGCGGTCGTAGGGAGCAAGGCATCAGAGACCTCAGCTTCTCTAGGGCCAGCAAATTGAGGGTGGTACCCATCTCCTCTCCCTCACTTCTTTACCTTCCCTGACCCTAAAGAGGGCAGGTACCCATTTACAGCTGGGTGAACTGGGGGACTGCACTGAAGTCAAGGCGCACAAACGGTCACCCATCCAACTGGTAACCACGGTCGATGCTGCTTAACTTGATTTGGGGAAAGCGAGCGCTCCGACCACTTAGCTACCCCGCGCCTCAAAATGGTAGAAACAATAATTATGCATTGAACATGCTATAAAATATACACATTGCCTTCACCTAAGTCACAGCTAGTTGAAAAAGACGCCGAGATGACATTACAAGCTGCGACATAAAAAACAAAGAAAGAAAATGAAACCAATCAAACCTGACCCAAGCAAGCAACAACAACAACAACAACAACAACAACAAACAACAACAAACTACACTTCATTAACGTGAAAGGAATCAGGACTCAACGAAAAGAATTGATCCAGGAAGATGCAGTTCAGTGTTCTAACATCACAAAGGATATCTAGCACAGACTTCTGGGGGAAAACCGGTAATAAAGCCACAAACTGGATTATGCAGGGGCTGCAGTTCACTGAACTGAAAGTGATGGACAAATAATGGCAGAACACCTCGGGAGCATGGAGAGCATTATGCAGAAATAAGCAACCTGCACTTCCTGCATAGTTAGCGCTGTTTGTTGGATTGTTTATTGGTTGTTGTTGTTGTTTATTTCTTCCCCTTGTCTTCTGGCACAGAAATTAATACAATCGATTAGATCTCTCTCACTCAAATGTAAAATTAAAGCAGCAATCAAAAGCATCAAAAGATGGGAAATCCTCAGGACTTGAACAGTATGCCGATAGATGTGATCAAAAGAAGCGGAACAGAAGCAATACAGTCGATGCACACTTTATGCAGTCTAACCTGGAAAACTCAGCAATGGCTAAACGACTGTAAAAGGCAAGAATTTCTCATGTGGCACAAAATTGGGAGACAGTAGAAGCAGGGGAAACTACCGAACAATTGGCCTGAGAAGTCACACCAGTAAGGTCATACTTATCATAGTTCTAAACAGAAAATCAAAAAAACAAATTTTTTTTTCAAGTTGGCTTTAAAATAATAGAGAAACAGTAACCTACTTTTAAGGATAAAAATTATAATGAAAATAGTAAAAAAAGAAATTTAATCGGTAAATAAAGGCAAGGATGCTGCTTTACATGGCAACCATTGACTACAGTAAAGCATTTGATACTGTAAAGCATGAGCACATCTTCTAAGCTATGCACAAAATGGGTTTCCCAAGGCACCTGGTTACACTGCTGATCCACATCTATACAGGCCAGCAGGCCACAAAATTACATGGAACATATAACATTGCAAGTTCTTCCAAATCCACAATGGAGTCAGGCAAGGATGCACACTTTCCCCACAGCTGTTGAGCTTGTACACAAAACAGACAACGAGAGGGGTAGTGGTTGACGAATATGGTGTAAAGACTGTCGGGGAGGAAATTGCAAACATGAGGTACACAGATGACATTGCCCTTATAGCAGACTACAAAAACAACAAGCAAATTGTCATACACAAAATAAATAGAACAGGCACAACTTCAGGACTTGAACTCCTTGCTAGGAAGACTAAGGTGATGCATATTGGTGAGTCCATGGATGGAAACATGTAAGGTAATGAAGAACCCCTCAAAGTTGTTGAACATTTCAAATATCTTGGGTCACATAAATCAGCTGATGCCTCACGTGCAAAGTCCTAAAAGTTGGAGCTGCTCAAACTAAGCAGAGAATGGTCTCTGTCACCAACTTTTGGAAAAAAAATATTTAGGAAATAGGCTCAATATTGACACACTGCAAACAATAATTTGGCCTCATGTTTATATGGAAGTTAAAAAGAACTTTTAATTTAAAGCTATAGATGAAGACAAATGAAAAGTGCACAGACATGGTTTGACATAATAATCCTAAGAATCTGATTGACCAAAAGATGAACATACCAAAGCATTTTTGAAGAACTTAACAAACACCCTAAAATTTTAGTCGGGGCTAGGAAAAGGGACAAGAAATAATTCAGACGTGCCATGATCTATCAAAGCTGCCAAGTAATGAAGACTGTGGCCCGAAGCAAAATGGGTGACAAGAGACAAGAAAGACTACGGACTTCTTACACGGAAAGCATCGTAAAGCCGACAAAGTTGTCGAAAGATACCATCTAAAAATATAGTTATTGGGGGTTTGTTAAGAAAATGAAATTTGAAATGAACACGCAGAGGCGGTGCTGTTGGAATAGAATGACAGAAAACCGACAGGTCACCTGCACAGTCTGCACGCTCCGCTTTATTAATCAGCTACGCCTACACTTCAAGGGGAGGGATAGGTTAGTAGTCACAGCACTCGCTTTCCCCCAGTCAAGTTAAGCAGCGTCGAGCGTGGTTACCAGTTGGGTGGGTGACCGTTTGCACACCTTGGCTTCAGTACAGTCCCCCTAGTTCAACCAGCTGTAAATGGGTACCTGCCCTCTTTATGGTCAGGGAAGGTAAAGCAGCGAGGGAGAGGAGATGGGCGCCGCCCTCAACATGCTGGGCCCCTGGAGAAGCTGAGGTCTCTGATGCCTCGCTCCCCTATTGATTATTGGTAAATAATAGTCAAATAGAGAAGGCAGCATTATTTAAAGAAAAAATCGGATTTTTATTTGTCGTAAATATCTTAAAGTTTGGGGCAACTAGTTCAACTCAAATTTAGCTGATATAATGATTACAGTTTGGATTTTTGTTTACTGAGATCCAAGGTCTACTTTTATGCAGACCTGCTAATACCTTCTTTAATCTTCTTTGCACACGCAGAGAATTTAATATATGCCTTAAAGATTCTAAATTAAACGTTAGCGTACGTGGGTGTTTTCTGAGAAATGAAAAATATCTAGGATATGCCAGAGGCTTAATCAGTGTTTCCAATTATACAGCCATCAAACTGTGCCAAGTGGGTTTCTTAGAAATGGCCTGTGCATAGATGAAATGTTCTGCTCACATTGATGTCTGTTTGAGATAAAAGTGAACACACTGAAAATTGAACGTAAAAATCAGCACTGTGTCTAAATATTTTCCTAAGTTTTGCACCAGGGGGGTTATGTAGAATATATACCCTGTTCCCCCATCATTCATGTGAATCGGCGTGCCTACAATTCTGAGGGTTGAAAGCTACGAGAGGCTTCTTGTTTCAAATGAATACCTTATGCATGTTCTTTCAGAGGAATCTTTGACGTAGGAAGGACAAAAGGTGGCTTGAAATCCGTTTTAATCTGTATATTATAATAAAGTGAGGAAGTTTTAGTGTTTGTGGTTTTAAAATGTATTTGGGGTTTTTTGTAACAGTTCCGGTGTAGTTTTGTCTTCCGCGTAACTATAAACAACCGAAAATGGATTGGAATCAAGAGGAGACTTTGTTGGGTTCCTTCTTATTCTGGTATTTACTGGAATGATAAGTAAGAGCGGTAGTAAAGGTAAAGGTAAAGGTGTCCCATAGCCTGTGTGGTCGTAGGGAAGGAGGCGTCAGAGACCTCAGCTTCTCTAGGGCCAGCAAATGTGAGGGCGGACCCATCTCCTCTCCCTCGCTGCTTTACCTTCCCTGACCCTAAAAAGGGCAGGTACTCATTTACAGCTGGGTGAACTGTGGGGACTGTACTAAAGCCAAAGCGCACAAACGGTCACCTATCCAACTGGTAACCACGCTCGATGCTGCTTAACTTGACTTGGGGAAAGCAAGCGCTCTGACCACTGAGTTATCCCCCCCCTCCCCCCCCGATAAGAGCAGATAGACTAACAAAGAAAAGTCCTTTAGAAATCTACAGAACTCAAGACATCTTCCTAAAAAGTGCAGAGCATTGTCATATCCCACATACATCCTAAGTTTGATTGACAGAGTTTGTTTGAATTAAAAACAAAACTATTTCACATTGTACCATTACTAGCTTCCAGTCTCTCTCTCAGGAGCAACATTCATGTCCTGTTTAAAATTCTTTGAATTATGACTTAAACAATGACGATGATTTATCAAATCGTTCATTCTTTTTTTTGTTTTGCCTCACAATACGCTGCTAAAACCTTTGTCTTGTACCTGTGTTTCCATGACTTGATCACTGCTGTACATCTCATCTGGCAGGGTTCTCTAACTACCCTTTGTCCACACCGCACAGAATGACAAAACCATGCTGCATAACTTGTTCCACTCTTCCCGAAAACCTAACCACTTACCTTTCTTTTGCATTGTCTTCACTGGCTGCCTGTCAAAGGAAGAATTTTATTAAAATGAACATCTCTCTTGTGGTAAAAAACATCAATAACATGACTCAAAGCCTTTCTTTTAGGAGCTCCTTCAGTCTTATGTATCACCTAGACATGTATCTCCCCTCTCCAGCTGACACCTCTTATTGAAAATATCTTCGTGATGAAACTGAATCTTATGCCAACGTACTTTCCTTTCCAGGCCCATTTTTTTCTGGAATGCCCTGCCTTCCTCTATAACGTCACGCTCCTTCTCTCCTTTCCTTTAGGTACTTTTTAAAAATATCATATTACCCTCTCCCCAAGCCACCAATTGCTATTCAACAGGGTTTGTTTTCCAGTCAGTATAGTCTACAATATCATGCATACAGCAGACAAAAGTGCGCACATGTAAGCCAGCGTATACACCGCCAACCCCCCCCCCCCCCCCCCCCCTCCGTACACAAAAGAAACAGATAAATAAATACAAATAAAGCGCATTTCGAGGAGATATGATACAGGGCTGGTTAGAGTCCCGTCCTACCCCAACTTTTGTACAGTAACAGAGCCCAATGCACCAAGATAGTATTTTACTGTATGCATATACACTGTGATAGCACATTCCATATGCTTGGCGCCGGTCTTGTGGCAATATCACAGCTGTAAAGAGGGCAACTTGGCTCGAAAATAGCAAATTTGTTGGAACAAAAGCTGGCACAGTGTACGCAAAAATACCTAGTAGTACACATAATGATAATGATAATGATAATATACAACATGACGCACCACAGCAAAGTGCAGGACCACCACCACATCCACACACATTAAAAACACACACACAAACACGAACGCGGGCACACAAGCAGGCGCACGTACACATCCCCCAATATTAAGGCGCTTTTTGAGAAGATGTGACAAATGGGCCGGTTGAGTCCCGTCCTATCCCGACTGTTGCACAGTAACAGAGCCCACTGCACCAAGAGAGTGCTCTACTGTATGCATACACGCTTTACTAGCATGTTCCATATCTATGGCGCCGATCTTGTGGCAAAACCACAGCTCCAAAGAGAGCAGCCTGGCTTAAATATAGCAAATTTGTCGGAACGAAAGCTGGTACAGTATACACAAAAATGCCTAGTGGTACACATAATAATGATGATATACAATATGATGCACCACAGCAAAATGTAGGGCCACTGCCACATGCACACACATAATAAAACGCACAAACAAATACTAACGAGCGCATACATAGTTTAGAACAATGATAGTACTTAAAATAGTTTTACGTACACAAAATGAACCACATGGATAATTCTAAAAGGAATTCAGATAAGTGTACGACTTGAAAAGACATAACCCAGCAGAACAGAAGAAGAATAAAAGACTGAAGGTGGTGCTGAGGAACAGTGCTAAGAAATGACAAGTGGGGGACGGGATAGCCTAGTGGTCAGAACATTACGCTCGCAATTTGACGACCCGGGTTCGATTCCCAGTCAGGGTTTTTTTCCTCTAGAGATAACATCAGTGCTGACTCCACTCTCCCCAAAAGTCCTTCGGATGAGACTTTAAACCGAGGCCCCGTGTGCAAACGCACGCAGAACCATCTTGCGCACACGTTAAACCCTGTTCCGCTTTTGTAAGTGAGGCCATTGTGTGCCGGTGGGGACAGATGACACGATTTACAAAAACTGTATACACACGGGGACTGGATGTAAAAAAGCACATGAGTGCTTATTCCATTATCCTCGATATAAAATAATAAAGTAGAAAAATAAAATGAAAACAAGTTCCTCCCAATGGAAGAATTGACAGTGAGCAGGTGGAACGACCAGAACGAGAGGACAGATCCTGACGGCTAGATTACGTTTAGCATTATTCCTATCAACTTCCTCTTGTGTTGTGTCATTCATAACGAAGTCTGTGCATACGCACAGGGGAATGTTGTACTCTCTGATCATCACTTTCGGAGCGGTCTATATGCCCAGGGCAATCCTTGCCGGTATAGAAAAGGAGTGCCCATGACATTGAGCCAGTAGCAAGACAGTGCTCCCCAACACGCTCTACCAAACAGTGCCGGTACAGGTGGCGGAGACTCACGTGTCAGTATAGATGGAGTCTCCTCCTTCGAGAAAGAATATGCTAGGGTATGCCTCTTTTGTAGACTTCTCCTCATTTCTGTCTTATTCTTTTTTTTTTCTTCCTGTTTCTTCCTTCTTGTCTATTTTATGCCTTCATGGTCCATTATCCTGTTTTGTCGGGGGACGGGATAGCCTAGTGGTCAGAAATTGCGCTCGCAATTTAACGACCCCGGTTCGATTCCCACTTGAGGGGATTTTTCTCCTGGAGATAACATCAGTGCTGACTCCACTCTCCCCCAAGTCATTCGGATGAGACTATGAACCGCGACCCCGTTTGCGAACGCATGCAGAACATCTTGCGCACACGTTAAATCCTGTTCCGCTGTTCGTAAGAGTAGGCCACCGTGTACCGTGGGAGCAGATGACATTTACAAAACTGCATACACAGGGGGCTGGATGTAAAAAAAAGCAATGAGTGCTTATTCCATTATCCTCGATATACAAGAAAAGAATAGATAAATAAAGACTAAAAGATAACCATTTTCCCCCATGCTCAACCAAGTGGGATTCAGTGCTGGGTCCCCGCATGCCAGCCGCTCAATTAAGAGCAGCCCAAAGCATTTTGACTATATATATAACATACATTTAGAGGTATATCCAAAGCATTTATAGATTATATAATCATTTAGAGGTATATCCAAAGCATATATATGTATTTTATCTATATATATATATAGTCCAAAGAGAGCAGAGATGAATATGATAATAATAATATATATATAATAGATATAATAGATATAGATAGATAGATATAGATAGATATAATAGATAATAGATAGATAGATAGATATAATATATATATATATATAATATATAAAATATATATATAATATAAGTATATGATAAAGTATATATAAAAAATTAGATATAAGATATGTAAATTATCACATTTATATAATATATCTATCACTATCTATCTATCTATCTATCTATCTATCTATCTATCTATCTATCTATCTATCTATCTATCTATCTATCTATCTATCTATCTATCTATCTATCTATCTATCTATCTATCTATCTATCTATCTATCTATCTATCTATCTTCTCTCTCTCTCTATATATATATATATATAATTATATATATATATCTAGAAGTATATCCAAAGCATTTATGTATACATCCAGAGCTATATCCAAAGCATTCTCACTCTAATGACAGACAACTAACATTTGCTCTCTGTGCGTTGGACGACGGTGAAGAAAAAGAAGAGGATGACATAGATTATGCTCTGTCCAGAATATCGAGTCATTCAGACCAGCCAATCTACGTAGAGAGCACAAGGCAGCAGCGTCAACAACAATCTCATTACCAGAGAACTGCAGGGTGAAAAGCTGTTAATCAGCTTGGCTACACAGTTAATCCCACATCCCGCAATGATTCGAAGCTCGTTAGGTTTTTGTTGCTGTTGTTTTTCTAGTTAGCAGCGTTTCCTAGACTAAATGATTGTAATTGCCTGCTTTTAGTGGTGTTATCCGCCACCCCAGTGTGTGTCCAAAAACAAGTGTTACCCGTCAGGGGGAGGTTGGTGTTCTTTGGCAACTCCTCTGTACTGTTATTGATGCCTCGAACTTAATTCCTGCATGACGTTCTCCGCAGTTGTAATAGGAATCGCACAAATTAAGACTATGTCTATCAGAGAGAAGATGGTCGGCGGGAGATGCATGCTAGTGGAGTAGGATAACATTGTGGCAGTGTTCAGAGGGGTCATTGTGGTCAGAAGTATTGACAGGCTTTCAGCAGCTTGCTATGAGGTTTGAGTATCTATGGCCTAAGATTTCGACCCGTGACATCTTACCTTTTTCTGATTGGCTTTGGGATGTTACGTTTGAAAAGGATGGCAGAATGATCAAGCTGCAGTTTGTCAGTGACATATAAAAAATGACCAGATTTAAACAAAGCATTGGTCATCAACAAGTCTAAAATATGACCAACACTGTGGTGTTAGTTACCACTTAGATAAGAGAATACTTTGACAGAAAAAAAAAGGCGCTTGATCAATTATATGGACAAGACTAGTTGTCGAAATGGAGTTAAAGCCACCGAGAATGATAAGCTTCTTGGGAGAGATGGGGTAGTGATCCAGGAGCGGCTAGAACTCTTGGTGGAAGATGGGAAATGTCTGATTGTTGTTACGGCTAGGAGGTGGACGGTAAGTAAAGACAGCAGAAAAATGTAACAGAGTGTCCAGGTAAGTTGAGGTTGAGTTTACAGACTTCGGTAGATTGATTGGGGTGAGAAAGGAAGGCGGTGACAGAGAAAAGCTGGGTTCTAGTGTGTCTTTGTCAACGATGGCAATGCCACCTCCCCTGAGGAGTTGGAGGACAGGACAGGTGTCTATTCACAGCCAGGTGATGTCAGCTGTTTTGTCTTGAGCTCGTGGCCTTGTAGTTTTAGCCATGTTAAAACAACAACAACAAAGAAAGGTTAAATCAATATTCTCTTCCTCACAGATAAAATCAAAAGCGTAGTCAGCTTTACAATCTGGATAAACAGAACTGCACGCTGAAGGCACACTTGAAAGAGCTGAAGAAGGGGGGCGGGATAACCTCGTGGTCAGAACATTGCGCTCGCAATTTGACGACCCGGGTTCGATTCCCAGTCGAGGAATTTATTTCTCCTGGAGAACATCAGTACCGACTCCACTCTCCCTAAGTCCTTCGGATGACACTTTAAACCGAGGCCCCGTGTGCGAACGCACGCACAACAT
>CM060331.1:55663547-55666047 GCA_030674155.1 Stramonita haemastoma
TTAAGATTGGGTATGTCTGACATCCATGTCCATCATTTTCAATATTCAGTCAGCAGTCAAACCTTGTTGTTGAAATTGCTTGTTGTCTTTTTAGTCCAATGCAAGCGCTTTGATTATTGTTTTATTTGCGAGTATAGCGCTGTATAAATTATTGCTATTATATATTATTATATTGATTATTATTATTATTATATATTATATATATTATATTATATCATCATCATCATCATCATCATCATCATCATCATCATCATCATCATCATCATCATCATCATCATCATCATCATCACGTCGTCGTCGTCGTCGTTTGTCTGTTGTTGTTGTTGTTGTTATTGTTATTGCTGTTGTTGTTATTGCTGTTGTTATTATTGCTGTATTATTATTATTATTATTATTATTATTATATTATTATTATTATTATTATTATTATTATTATTATTATTATTATTATTATTATTGTTACTATTAATCCTTTGATTTTTCCATTATGTAAAGACTTAAGGAAGACGGAGTTTGCATTTTTTGTTATATAATCAGTGTTAAAACACCTTTGAGAACTGTGTATGCCTGGTTCACATTCACCACCCGTCACCCACCCCGTATAGTTCTGTAGATCGTGGGGACATCACTGAAGAGTTCACAACCAGCTTCCTCCACTTCTCATCGTCCCCAGCTAGCTGTGAGTAGTATATCGTTCCACACAAAGCCAGTTTATTTATTCTATTTTATTTATTTTATTTTATACCACTTTTTGTCACAGCAGATTTCTCTGCGTGAAATTCGGGCTGCTCTCCCCGGGAGAGCGCGTCACCACAAGTGCAGCGCCACCCTTTATTTGGTATTTACTTTCTGGTGTTGTCTTCTCCTCGTTAGCTGTGTGCACATTCGTGTTAGTTTAAAGCTGCGCTGTAAACATTCTTAGTGAATGAAAACAACAGTCAGCTGTTATTGATCTGTCTGTGCACAACTCTCCAAAGACGATATGCTTTTATCATGAATTTAATAACAAACAAATATATCGCTTCCTGCATTGCATCTCTCCCGAGTGAGCGATCATGGCCATTCTGAATAAAACATTGGAATCCGAGTCTCTCTGGGACGTAGAAAAGCATGCTGTATATATCTTTTACCCTCAAAGTACATAATCTCTACCATCTCTCTGTCTGTCTGTCTGTCTGTCTCTGTCTCTGTCTGTCTCTGTCTGTCTGTCTCTGTCCTGTCTCTGTCTGTGTCTGTCCTGTCTGTCTGTCTGTCTGTCTCGTCTTCTGTCTGTCTGTCTGTCTGTCTGTCTGTCTGTCTGTCTTCTGTCTCTGTCTGTCTGTCTCTCTCTCTCTCTCTCTCTCTCTCTCTCTCTCTCCTCTCTCTCCTCTCTCTCCTCTCTCTCGCTCTCTCTTCTCTCTCTCTCTCTCTCTCTCTCTCTCTCTCTCTCTCTCCCCCCGAAAAATTGTGAAGAGCGCAATGCATTTGTAAGAATTATTGCATTGGAAACCTCATAAATATTTTTACTCTTGTTTCGAGATACAGATCATGTTTTTATTGTCAAACGAGAAGTAAACTATAGGCTGCTTTTATAGACCATTAAAAGGCCTTTGATACAGTTGATCGTGACACGCCCTGAAAAGTGCTTAAAATGGATTTTTTTTTAGAAATGATCCGTAGGTGTAAAAGTATGTATGATCGGCCAACCCGTGGTTGCTGGGTTCTGAAAATAATGCTTGAATTTGTAAATTTCCATTGGGCGTGAAACAGGGTTGTTTGATGTCTCCTTGATTTTTTCCTTATTAATCACTGAGGAGCGGAAGAGGTGTCGTGAAAAAGTAAGCATGTTTTTAAATTTAATTTGGTTTACAGAGGAAATTTTCCTCTTCTTATTTCCAGATGCTGTTGTTCAGTGTTCTGTAACCCTACTGGCAATAAAAAAAATCTGACTAATTCTGGTGGGTATCTGACGCTTTAGGATTAGTTGAAATTCCTCATCATAAAACGAAGATTCTGGTGTTTGGAAAAGGCAGACATTTACCAAAGCCGGAAAAAGGCATTTTACGGCCAACACATTGAAGTTGTAAATAGTGACAGCTGTCTTGGTGTTATGCTTACAACTATAGCATTTAAGAAACAGTACTAGAAGAGTTTGCCAAGTGTGCAAAACAAAGTTCTTGAGATACTGACAGTGATGTGGGCATTTGGGAACATGGATAATCTATGTTTGTGTTAATTTTAAAAAAACTCTTTTGATGCCCGGGTCAAACCCATCTGTTATATCTACTGAGCTCTGGGGTTTCACAACATTTACTGGTATTGTTTAGTTCATTTATTTGCTTGAAAACGTTTCTGAAATGTTTATCCCAGAGCTCCAAACACAATGCTGCATCTTTGAAGAAATGAGACGTTATCCTTTGTGTATCGATAGTATATCGATAGATCTGTTACTACTGGTTGATGCCTCAATTATGCTTCTATCCAGATTTCCGAACCTGACTGTTGGTTAGGGCATTGAGTG
>CM060331.1:55671047-55683547 GCA_030674155.1 Stramonita haemastoma
CAGTTTAGCCTTCAACAGTCTGGATTCTGAGCATCTTTCACTGATTGTTTTGCCATACCAGCCTTCAAACAGGGGCTGGATAGCTCAGTGGTTCCCCAAGCAAAGGTTAAGCAGCATCGAGCGTGGTTACCAAGTGAATGCGTGACCGTTTGCGCGCCTTGGTTTCAGTACAGTCCCCTAGTTCACCCAGCTGTGAATAGGCACCTGCCCTCTGTAGAGTCAGGGAAGGTATAGCAGCGAGGTAGAGGAGATGGGCGCCGCCCTCAATATGCTGGGCCTTTAGAGAAGCTGATGTCACTGATGCCTCGCTCTCTTTCGACCACACAGGTTATGGGACACCTTTACCTGTTATCCTATAAACGTAGGTCAGTGGTACGGCGGTCACTGATCAGCCTAGAAAACGAGAAGTTGTGGGTTCCATTCGTGGTTGGGCCACTGCTTTCGCCCTGTGAACGGAACAGGATACTGAGGCAGGTTTCTCTGATTTCTCTGACGGGCTGCCCTCCCAGGGAGAGCACGTCAACACAAGAGCAGCGCCACTAATCATGTTTCCATTCCTGTCTTTATGTGTACTTGTTTCTTTCTTAAAGCGTTTTTCTACAGAATGTTTCCCAGGGAAAAAAAAACCTCTCTTGTTGCCGTAGGTGCTTTTACGTGCATTGAACGGGTGTTGCGCGAGTGCTCCGTGTATGGTCTTATCCGAAGGACTAGCATCTAAACCACCATTCATGACCTAGGGGATAAGACGGGGATCGAACAGACATTGATTGCTTTTAAGGCATGTAATTTATCTCTAAGACCACTGACCCACTAAGTACTGGTCTGCTGTGCAGCTGACACTCAGTATGGCAAAAAGAGAATTGTTCCTGACACAATTCTGCAGAAAAAGCTGTTCTGGTTATAAACACATGTGTACGTGTACAGACAGGACAATTTACAAAAAAAAATGAGTGGCGCTGCTCTTGTGGCGAGTTAATATTCTCCATGGGTAGAGCAGCCCGAATGTCAGGCAGAGGAATCTGCCATGACTGAAACCGCAATCGTGAGACAGAAGGGCAAAAGTGGATCACTGGTCAAGAGGTTAGGCATCTGCACAGGGAGCGAGAAGTGCACGTTCGATCCCTGTTGGGGCCCGAAACTGTTTACCCCCATCTGACACTGGGCGATAGTCTTCAGGATGAGACAATAAACCACAAAGTCTTTCGAATAAGACTAGAAACCGAGGCCCACGCAGAACAGCTTGCGCACACGTTAAATCCTGTTCCGCTTTTCGTAAGAATAGACCATAGTGTGCCGGTGGGAACAGATGACAAGATTTACAAAAACTGCATACACATGAACTAGATGTAAAAAAGCATATGAGTACTTATTCCATTATCATCGATATAACGAATAAACAAAAGGTCATGTGTGTAACACGCATTCAGTGAACGTAAAAGAGCCCGTGGCAAGATGAGAGCTTGCCCTGGCAAAATCCTGTACAAAAAAGCTACTCTGATAGCGAAAGAACTACATTAATGTTTGCAAAGACGAAAAAACAAGGGAAAAAAAGGGGGGGGAGTAAAAGTCTTTTGGTGATGTGCTTTCCCGGAGAGAGTAGCCCAAATATCACCTGGACAAATCTGCTGTGACAAAAAAGTGGTATATAATACATTACAATACAGCACATTACGACACAACACACCACAACACACTACAACAGAACACAATATAATACAATACAAAGCAATGCAACGTAGTATGTACACTGCACTGCACTGCACTGCACTGCACTGCACTGCACTGCACTGCACTGCACTGCACTGCACTGCACTGCACTATACTATACTATACTATACTATACTATACTATACTATACTATACTATACTATACTATACTATACCATACCATACCATACCATACCATACCATACCATACCATACCATACCATACCATACCATACCATACCATGCCATACCATGCCATACCATACCATACCATACCATACCATACCATACCATACCATACTGTACTATACTATACTAACCTGTGACAGAATACAGCAAAATATCATAACAAACATTACTAGCTCATACCAAATAATACAACAAAATACAATACTATTTCATACCATACCATACCAAGACAAATCGTAAAAAAAGCATACTCTACGACATACGATACAATACGATACGATACCATATGATACCATACGATACGATACCATACCATACCATACCATACCATACCATACCATACCATACCATACCATACCATACCATACCATACCATACCATACCATACCAAACCATACCACACCATACCATACCATACCATACCATACCATACCATACCATACCATACCATACCATACCATACCACATCCTACCCTACCCTACCCAACCCTACCCTACCATACCATACCATACCATACCCTAACGTACCATACCATACCATACCATACCATACCATACCATACCATACCATACCATACCATACCCTAACATACCAAACCATACCAAACCACACCAAACCATACCAAACCACACCACACAGCAGAAGCCGACAGCAGTGATGAAAACCCCGGTTCTTTCGCAACTGGGCAGAGGCCATTTAGCACGGCTGATTCCTTTACTAAATCCAGCAAAGCCCAATCCACACATTATTAACTTTTTTGTGTGAACATCTGGGACCCCTGGGGAGAGAGAGAGAGAGAGAGAGAGAGAGAGAGAGAGAGAGAGAGAGAGAGAGAGAGAGAGAGAGAGAGAGAGAGAGAGAGAGAGAGAGAGAGAGAGAGAGAGATAGGAGAGACAAACAGACAGACGAACGGACAGACAGAGACAGAGACTCAGGCAGAGGCAGATACAGAAAGAGAGAGAGAGAGAATGAGAAAGAGACAGACAGACAGATAGAAAGAGATAGTGAAAGAGAAACAGAGACTGAGACAGAGATAGAGAGAGAGGAGGGAGACAGATGGAAGAAGAGATTGGAAGAAAGAGAGTTCACAGAACGGCTTTGACGCTTTGAACCCTTGAATGTCATTGGCCGAGGTGCCCTTTTGACAAGTGGGGGAACAATTGGCTTCCTTTGTGAATACAAAGAAATATCTGACGAATGACATGATGCATTCAACGTTATGAAAGGAAAGGGGCTCTTAAGCTTTAACCAAGGATACCACTATCATTTGTGTCATTGGCTCGATTTTACAAACTGAATAAAAAAAATAGTAAAGAGACTTCAAGAATGAACAAAAGATCAAAGGCATTTATCCGTTTGATATAATAAGCCATTCCTATTTTGTATTCATAAAGCAAAAAAAACAACAGCAAGAAAATGAATAAGAAGATTGCACTAAAATACATCACCGAACTGATTCATGTCCGACTATCCAATAATCGAATTATGTGTGAAATTTTACGTCAGCGTTCTTGCTGGAGATTTTTACAATATAAGTATTTCTTTAGAATGAATATCCACATATACACGGATAGCTCAGTGGTCAGAGCACTCGCTTTCCCCAAATCAAGTTGAATAGTATCGAGTGTAGTTACCAAGTGGATTGGTGACCATTTGCATGTATTGGCTTCAGTACAGTCCCCCAGTTCACCAAGCTGACAATGAGCACATGCCATCTTTAGGGACATGGAAGGTAAAGCAGCGAAGGAGAGGAGATAGGCACTGCCCTCAAATTGCTGGCCCCTAGAGGAGCTGAGGTCTCTGACATTTGCCCCATGACAACAGCGTGGGTTATGGGGATGCTTTTCTGTTTCTTTTATTAGCGGCATATGCAACGATTTGGTATCCAACTGTAAGTGTCTTAGCTTCTGTGCTTCTGTGATGGAGTTTGCAACAGATTTGAGTACAATTTTATCATCAGAAGATGATAGGGAAAAATACATCTTGTCTTTGGGAAGCATACAAGCTGAAAATTGAAGTTGTCATGTACCGAAACACACGCTTAACATTGAAATGGAAAATGTATTTATACATCAAGAATAGGACCACATAAGTGCCTGTGAACAGTGTGGATATCTCAGGTTGAAACCATCTTTTGTTTGCATAAAAACTGGTAGTTCTTAAAAAAAATCCCTTGAAGTCGGAATATGGCTGCCTATGGAGAGAGAGAGAGAACACTGAACACTGAACACTGAAATGGTTTAATGGTACCTTGGCCTTGGACCACAACACACCATGTGAGGGGGCAGGGGTGTGAGTGTAATGCAAAATGAAAGCATTGGTAAATTTTACACTTACTATGGCAATAAAAAATCAAAAGATGGGTAAATTTCACACCTACTATACAATGAAAAGTCAGATCATGGATATACCCTCTACATATTATAACAAGAAAAATGAGGGGAGAGAGAGAGAGAGAGAGAGAGAGAGAGAGAGAGAGAGAGAGAGAGAGAGAGAGAGAGAAAAGAGAGAGAGAGAGAGAGAGAGAGAGAGAGAGAGAGAGAGAGAGAGAGAGAGAGAGAGAGAGAGAGAGAGAGAGAGAGAGAGAGAGAGAGAGAGAGAGAGAGAGAGAGAGAGAGAGAGAGAGAGAGAGAGAGAGAGACTCGAAAAAGAGTCATGCACATAAACATCTCAAGCAATGGGGTCCTATGGTCTTGCAGTGATTCTCAGGAATGGTGAGTGAGGCAGAGAGCACACTCTGTGTGACCTCAAGGGTGTGTGAAGGTGGGGAGTCCGCCACAGTAATCACAACAATCTGTTGCCATAACAGGTCATTGGTTTGCTTTCATCATAATTTTACCGGCCTGGTTTGAAGTGATTGATGTCACTAACATATATATATATATGTATATATATATATATATATATATATATATAATATATATATATATAATTTTATATATATATATATATATTATATATAAATAAATGAAAAAAATATAAATATATGTATATACACTTTCTTTTTCAGTTAAATTTTTTTGTTTCTTAAATGAGATTAACATGATTAAAGTGTTTCGCATTGTTTGACTGAAAATGTGTGAATCAATTTTCAAATTGGTAATTTTGTTTCCGTAACTTAGTAATTAATTGATTGATTAGTTAATTAGTTAATAATTATTTATTTATTTATCTATTTCTCTATTTTTTTCTGCTCATCTACTTATTTACTTGTTCGTTATAAGAAATATACTGGAATAAACATTTATGAGCTGTTTTGCATCTAGTGCCTGTGTGCATGTGGTTTTGTAAATTTTGTCATCTGTTTCCACCGGCACAGAATGGCCTACTCTTCCGGAAAAAAAACGGGAAAAGGTTTTTAAACGTGTTCGCAAAATGTTTTGTGTGCGTTCAAACACGGGATCTTTGTTTATATAGTCTCAACCAATGGAATGTCTGTAGAAGGGAGGGGGGAGGGGGGGGGGGGTCGAAGTAAAGTCAGAATTGATGTGAACTCCAGAGAAAAAATCCCCTAGAACGGGATTCGAACCAGGGTCACCAAATCACAAGCGCAATGGACAACATTCTAACCACCAGATTTTCCCGTCCCGTTACACTAATAACGATAATGAAGAAATACTATCTCATTTTGCAAACTATCTTTGTTCACGTAGGCTACACTGAAAAGGAAAGTGCATGTCTACGTACGTCACTCTCTTTGGAAGTGTTGGAAGCTTTCAAGCAGGAAAGGGGACAGACAAAAGATGGAGAGATTCCCATTTTAAACACGTCCAAGAAACGCTTTCAATGTCACAGGAGCAAACAACAGCTCTGTCAATCCTGGGATGACGCAACAGCCTCGTTTCCTCTCAGAGAATGAAAACCCTCTATCTCCTGGCTCTGCCTGTTATCAGAAAGATGCGAAAAAGATTTATTCATTCTTCTGTATTGCATCCCCGATCTGGAGGCCATGAGGGGGGTGGGGGGTGGGGGTGGGGGTGGGGGTGGGTTAGGATACCCTGGTGGTTAGAGCGTTGCGCTCGTGATCTGAGGGCCGGAGATCAAGCCTCCAGCGAGGCACCCGTTCCAGGGGATTCTTCCTGTGGAGTTAGCATCATTTTTTATATATTATTTTATCCCACTGTATGTCACAGCATATCTCTCTGTGTGAAATTCGGACTACTCTCCTCGGGAGAGCGCATCGCCACAAGAACAGCGCCACTTTTTTTTTTTTAATTTTCCTGTCTGCATTTGTATTTGTTTCCTATCAGAGTGGGTTTTTCTACACAATTTTTGCCAGGGACAACCCTCTTGTTGCCGTAGATTCTTTAACGTGCGCTAAAGAATCATGTGTAACACACGGGACCTCGGTTTATCGTTCATCCGAAAGACTAGCACCCAGACCACCACTCATAGTCTAATGGATGAGGGAGGGTGAGTTTTGGGCCCCAAACCATTCTTTGAAAATCCTTTGGACCAAGGTATCGTGTACAAACACGTGCAGAACATCGTGCGCACACGTTAAAACCTGATCTACTTTTCGGAAGGGTTATCCCTTGTGTGCCAGTGAAATCAGATAATGATTCTCTTTGTAAAGCATGCACACTGGTGTAGTGCGTATAGTTATAATTATCATCCCCGAAGTTGGAATGCGGCTCCTTAATGGTAGGAAAAACTCCAGTCGCATATGCATTGGTGAAACCTCGGAGTTGAAGCCGAGGAGCAGCAACAACAAAAATCACTGACCTAGCTAGACTGCAGAATATACTGGAGAGTAACTAATATGTTCTGTCTTTGACAAAAACGCAGGATGAAAAATGTTGGGCTACAAATAACTCAGTAGATAGAGTTAGCACAGCTGTATTGTAATGGTTGTGGGTTGAACGTTCATTCGCTGCACATAATACAGCCAGTCTTGCCGCTCCAGTTGGAGTGTTAATTTATTTATTTATTTTTATTTATTATTTATTTTTATTCATTCATTTGTTTATTTATTCATTTATTTATTCATTATTTATTATTTATTTATTTTTATTTATTTATTCATTTATTTATTTATTCTTTTAATTCGAGGATAATGGAATAAGCGCTCGCGTACTTTTTTACATCTAGTCCCTGTGTGTATGCAGTTTTGTAAATCTTGTCATCTGTTCCCACCGCACACGATGGGCCTACTCTTACAGAAAGCGGAATAGGATTTAACGTGTGCGCAAGATTTTCTGCGTGCGTTCGCACAGGGGGTCTCGATTAAATGTATAGTCTCATCCAAAGAGGCAACAGCGTGTTTCATATAAGCATTTTGCAGTCACAGCATTTTGTCCCTGACAATTTCACAGTTTTGAGCACACCGCACTAAGAGTCTTGCTGCTGTGACCTGATGAAGTGTATTTGCTCAGCACACGTCTTCTTGCTTATTACAACAGTTTATAACTGAAAGTAATAACAAACAGATGTACAGGCAAACATACAACAGGCAAGCAAACAAACACATAAGCATACACACGTTCGTACAACAACCTCATTGCCTTGTAAAGAGTCAGTTTCAATTCAAAACAGCGGGAGTGTATTGGTTTTTTGTACACTTTGGTTTTGATCAGTAGTCACTACATAAAGCAATCTTGCGCACACGTTAAATCCTGTTCCGCTTTTTGTAAGAGTAGGCAGACATTGTGTGCCGGTGGGAACAGATAACAATATTTACACAACTTCATACACACGGGGACTGGATGAAAAAAAAGCACATGAGTGCTTATCCCATTATCCTCGATATAAAAGGATAAAATAAATAAAATAAATTGAATAAATAAACCGACACAACAGATCGATGGATGGCTTTTTTTTTTTACCTTCAATTGATTAGACTGTTTGGGAAAGATTTTATTTTTACTAACGTTAATCTTTTTTTTAAATTTTGAATAGTATGATTACTGTATTCTATATGGTATGACTCGAAAAGTGAACGTTTATTCATAGCTAATATTCAAAATAAAACTGTTAATGACACAACTGAAGAAAGTTTTCTTTACAACAATATCTTTATCTCATTTACCTTGACAGTAAAAGTGCATGCATATCATATTTCGGGGAGGTGTTTTAAAGCTTTGGAGGCAGAAAAATCAACGCACAAAGAAGGAGAGATCCCATTATTTGGAAACACGTCCACGAAACCTCCACATCGATACAGCAACAAACCCATGGCTGTTTCAGTCCTGCGATGACGCATCAGGCCTGTTTCCCCGGAGGGAATGAAAAACCTCTTTACCCCCATGCTCTTTGTCTGCCATGGGAAAGATTCCACACAAAATGCATTCATTCTGCAGTGGCTTTTATTTCTGATTTGGACCACACGCAGAAAGAGCTGAAAACTCCAGCTTTTGCTCAGCTCAAGGGCATGATGCATGTAAGTCTGCTGAAAAAATGAATCGATGCTTTTATTTCTGACTTGCACTGCATATACTGGAGAGTTGAACATTCAGGTTTTGGCCAGGATCAGAAAGCATTGGCTTGTGCCAAAGATAAATGGTTGACAGAGTAGAGTCTTGGAAAAGTAATGTTGTTCTTCAGTTTAATGTCTGTTCACATAAGTGATATTAGACAAAAAAAACAAACCTTGTAGAACCAATGGTCGAAACAAAAAGTAAGTAAAAACATCAAAAGTGAACATTAAACCCTGAACAACCAATCAGAACTTTTTTATAAAATTAATAGCACGAGATCAATGTCTCTGTCTCGTAAACAAGCTACTAACATGTTCATAAGCACTATAGTAAACTGTCAATAGGACTCTTCTTCAACAATAAGGCGAGTTCACACAGCAACACACAGTTGCTTAAAATGTTGTCCAGAGAGTTCTCACGTGTGATGGGAAGACACTGTTTTAAAACGGGACAGTCAAAAAGAATATGACTGACTGAAATCGTCCCATCACATATGCAACGCACATTTTTAGCATACTTTGTTCGGAGGGCATTTAATTTAAGTCTATTTATGAGACAAATGACCGATCTAAGATGCAAGTTATCCAGCCCAAAACGTACACAGAGAATATGATTAAGGTCAGAGAAGGAAACATGATGATAGAGAAAATCCAGCCTCTTCTTGTTTTTTTCTAACATGTTTCCAGCATGCATGTTCGATCAAAGTAATGTAAAGGTTGTGGGGTCAGCGGACTGGTCATTCTAGGGAACAGGCCAAAACCGTTCACTCTCTAGATGCGTCATCATTCCAAGGAAGCTCAGCAGTGTTATCCATGCATTTGAATTGACAGTACAGGTAGTATTCTCCCCCCCCCCTCCCCACATTGACCACATCATTAACATAGATGCTTACACTAAAAGGAAAAACTGAGGTTTAAAAAATATTTTCCATATTTAATTTAGTATTAAGGATTTTTGGTTTGAATCTTTCTGTATGTCTGGTTGGAGTTTTGTGTACTTATTCCTCTGTGTTCATGTTTTGTCTTTTTTTTGTTTTTTGTTTTTTGTTTTTTAAAATTCACATCACGATGCCTACACTGACATTGGAAAAAACCCAAAAACAAAGCAAGCCAACTGCCTGACAGCACCATTTGCTCATTCAAACACGGACTGAAATCTTCGTGCTCTACATCTCGAATCTGGGAAAGCCTATTCTTCCATACCCTTGGCTACAGTTTGCATGCTGGGTATGTGCTGTCATCAATTCCACTGGCCATGCCTGTCTAGTATTCTACATGATTTTGAGAGGTCTTTGATGTGTGAGCAAAATGATAAGCCGTCAATGTGAAAAAATACAATAGAGTGATATTGCAGAATGTCAATGAGCTTTGGCCTTTGACCTTTGATTACTCAGAACTTCCCCTCTCCTTCCCCCCCCCCCCCCCCCCTAAAAAAAGACCCCCTGATAAAAACAGTGAACGTTTTAACCTTGTTTCTTGTTTGACTGGAAAAGACTTAAAAACAGTATTTCATAACAACCATTTACTGGCTTAGACATGAGAACAGTATTTCATAACAATCATTTTACTGGCATAATTATACTTGGAAACAGTATTTAATAACAACCATTTTGCTGACATACACTTGAAAACAGTATCAAATAAAAACCATTTACTGGCTTATATGTTATATAATAACAACTCTTTCCTAAGCCATGACATCTGAAACTTGCAGAATTTTTTTTGTGTGTGACCGAAAAATATCAAGTTGATTTGCTAACGCGTTCTTCGTTTTCTTCAGCTAGAACCATGCTACTTTCTTTTCTTTCTTTCTTTCTTTTTTCTTTCTTTCTTTCTTTCTTTCTTTTTCTTTCTTTCTTTCTTTCTTTCTTTCTTTCTTCTTTCTTTCTTTCTTTCTTTTTCTTTCTTTCTTTCTTTTTTCTTTTCTTCTTTCTTTCTTTCTTTCTTTCTTTATCTATCTATTTTAGTAGTAGTAGTAGTAGTAGTAGTAGTAGTAGTAGTAGTAGTAGTAGTAGTAGTAGTAGTAGTAGTAGTAGTAGTAGTAGTAGTATTCTTTTGTATTTTTAAAATATTTTTTTATATGTATATGTTCTTTTATATCGAGGATAATGGAATAAGCACTCATGCACTTTTGTTTACATCCAATCCCCGTGTGTATGCGGTTTTGTAAATGTCATCTGTTCCCACCGGCACACAATGGCCTACTGTTACGAAAAGCGGAACAAGATTTAACGTGTGCGCAAGATGTTCTGCGTGCGTTAGCACACCGAGCCTCGGTTTATAGTCTCATCCAAAGGACTTTTAGGGAGAGTGGAGTCAGCACTGATGTTAAATCCAGGGGAAAAATCCCCTAGATCGGGGGTTATTTATCTTGTAGTTACGCCCTGTTACGTACGTATAAAATCATGTAAATGCTTGTGTTAAATTTAGGACTAGTTGAAAGATACCCAAACAGACATAAAAACAGAAAAAAGACGAAAAAAAGCCCCGCTTCAAAATATCCCACGTCGATAAAGCAACAAACGAACGACAGCTATTTCAGTCCTGGATTGACTCATCAGGCTTGTCTGCCCCTGAGGAAGTTCAGACCTCTTGTCTCGCCATGCCTCTGTGTCTCGCCATGGCAAAGATCTAACAAGGTGTGTTTCTGTCTTCTGCAGTTTATCACTGATTGGGACCACATCTACAGAGTAGCTCATAACCTGAGGTCTTTAATCAAGGAAAGAACGTGTTTATGTCTGCTTAAATAGATTGGTTGATAGAGTATTGGATTTGTGTTGTTGTTGTTGTTGTTGTTGTTGTTGTTTGTTGCTTCGTTCAACACCTTGGAGTTGTTGCTGTTTTGCTGTCGGAGTTGCTGTTGGGTGTTACTTAGTTTAACACGCTGGAGAGCACTCATAGTATAAAGTACGACTTTACTCTTTACATCCATCCATCCATCCATCCATCCATCCGTCCGTCCGTCCGTACGTACGTACATACGTACATACGTACGTATATATATATATATATATATATATATATATATATATATATATATATATATATATATATATATAAATACATATAAGGAATAGTTTTCTATCTAGAAGACAAACAAGTCAATGTGACAAAGAGACACTAGTATTTGGCATCCCCAAATGGGGCAGGATAACCTAGTGCTTACAGCTTTGTGTTCGTGATTTGACAGCGCGAGTCCCAGCCACCACACAGATGTTCGTTTCAGGCGATTTTTCCTTTGGGGTTAACATCAGTATTAACTCCACTCTCCTGTAAAGCCCTTCAGAATAGACTTTGAGCCGATGCCCCGTGTGCAAACGCATGCAGAACAACTCTTGCATAATTATGTTAAAAACCTGATTCACCTTTGGGAAGAACAGGCCATTGCGTACCGGTAGAAATGGACGACAAAAAATAGACAACGTGCGCAATGGTGTCATGTTTAAACGTTATCCCTATTTCGTATTTTTGTATTTTGTACCACTTCATGTCACAGCAGATTTCTCTGCGTGAAATTCGGGCTGCTCTTCCCGAGGAGAGCGCGTCGCCACAAGTGCAGCGCCTACCCATTTTTTTGTCCTTTTTCCTGCATGCAAATGCATTTGTTTCCCTATCAGAGTGGCTTTTTTTATACAGAATGTTGCCAGGGTCAATCCCTGTGTGGCCGTGGATTCTTTTACGTGCGCTAATTAGTGATGTGCTACACACGGGACCTCGGTTTATCGTCTCATTCGAAAGACTAGCATCCATACCACAACTTAGGGTCTAACGGATGGGGGAAAGTTGTGGGCCCAAACGGGGTACAAACCACCGCACACTCAGACCCGGACTTTTTGCTTTCTAGGCAAGGAGCGTTACCACTAGACCACCGATCCACCTACTATGGCAACTTTGCTGGTGAGCAAACGGTCTCGTACACATACAGTGATTTTCACCGTTGGTTAACCTAGGACTTCTAACTGAGTTACGCAAAAAAAGAAAAATTGTCTTGAGTTTTTCATAAATTATTACATGGTTTTGTTCTGAACAAAATGTTGAAATTATGCGGGGAAGAAACATGGTGAAATACTAGAAAATGAAAATACAAAAAAATATAAAGCGACGCATAAATAAATATCTCTGTCAAATAGCCTAGAAAGAAACAAAATCTGAACTAATAGCCTACAAAATAAACCTAACAGCGAACAA
>CM060331.1:55691536-55694036 GCA_030674155.1 Stramonita haemastoma
AAGAAGAAGAAGAAGAAGAAGAAGAAGAAGAAGAAGAAGAAAAGAAGAAGAAGAAGAAGAAGAAGAAGAAGAAGAAGAAGAAGAAAAAAAGAAGAAGAGCAGGAAGAAGAAGAAGAAGAAGAAGAAGAAGAAGAAGAAGAAGAAGAAGAAGAAGAAGAAGAAGAAGAAGAAGAACAAGAACAAGAACAAGAACAAGAACAAGAACAAGAACAAGAAGAACAACAAGAAGAAGAAGAAGAGAAGAAGAGAAGAAGAAGAAGAAGAAGAAGAAGAAGAAGAAGAAGAAGAAGAAGAAGAAGAAGAAGAACAAGAACAAGAACAAGAACAAGAACAAGAAAGAACAAGAAGAACAAGAAGAACAAGAAGAAGAAGAAGAAGAAAAAGAACAACAACAACAACAACAACAACAAAAACAACAACAACATAACGATGTTGTGTGGGTGTCAAAAGGTGCAAGCTGGTTATTTCTGCAGGAGGCTTGGCTGACTCAACAAGGCAGTCTGCCATCATTGGGCCATTACTCAAGGTGGGAGGTGAGAGGAGAAGCCTGTCCACCTCTCTCCCTGTCTAATGGCCAGGCCATTGCAGTCTGCTCCATTCATTCCCTATCACGTCACCCACTACCTCAACAAGACCTCGTTTGTCATCACCTTGCTCATTTCAGTTAAAAACACGCAGATATCAGGCTGACGTGTGTTTCTCTGACTCTCTAGGAGTTTAAAATGAGGTTCAGTGATTCAACACGCCCCCCATCCCCCCTCCCCCCCCACCCCTCAGTAAACATTTATATCAAGTTAAACTGATTCTTATGCAATTTTGGTTAATATGTCGGATAAGAATGAATGCATAACGAGGTCCAGTGTGTGAGTGCACATACATAACAATGCATCTTGTGATTAGGATAGATCTGAACAGCCACTTTGGAAACGGTCAACGGTGCGGTGGTTTATACCCCGTTTGGGCCTCAAAACTTTTCCCCCATCCATTAGACCCTGAGTGGTGGTCTGGGTGCTAGTCTTTCGGATAAGACGATAAACCGAGGTCTCGTGTGTTACACATCACAATTTATTGCACGTAAAAGAACCCACGGCAACAAGGGGGTTGACCTTGGTAAAATTCTGTAAAAAAAACAAAACAAAAAAACACCCCACTCTGATAGGGAAATAAATACAGTTGCATGCAGAAAAAAAATGGGTAGGCGCTGCACTTGTGGCGACGCATTCTCCCCGGGGAGAGCAGCCCGAATTTTATCCAGAGAAATCTGCTGTGACATAAAGTGGTTCAAAATACAAAATACAAAAAAAACAGAGGCCATGGCTACACTTGCCCTCCAGTGGTGAGGGGGCTGGATTCCGCGGCAGACAGACAGGACCTGTGACTATGAGTTTTGCATCCCATCACTCTCCATGTCATTTTCTTTTTACATGTTGCGAAAATGGAGTTTACAGTATCAAGTTGTCGAGTGTGGAGTTTTTCTTCCCCTTTTTTTGATACAAATAAATGATTCACTTGTATGATGTTGTTGATTTTTTTTTTCGTGATTTAATATCACCATCATCATCGTCATCGTCATCGTCATCGTCATCATCATTATCATCATCATCATCATCATCATCATCATCATCATCATGAACAACAACAATAACAAGAACAACAACAACAATACCAGTGCGCTAAATAAATGTGAAGGTTTTGTTCCCCTATATGACAGACGATGTTCATGTCCAATGTCAAAATATGCTGTCTTTTTTCTTCTATCACGGGTTTATAGCAACAATAGAAACAATAACAACAAAACAAAACCAACAATAACACTCACAGGCACACACACACACACACACAGTTTCTCTAGGAGCCAGCATATTAAAAGCCGCGCCCATCTCCTCTACCTTGCTGCTTTTACCTTCCCTGTCCCCAAAGTAGGGCAGGTACCCATTTACAGGTGGGCGAACTTGGGGGGGGGGGGTGAGGAATGTACTGAAGCCAACTCCCAAGAAAGGTCACCTGTCCACTTGGTAACCACACTCAATGCTGCATCAATCTTAGCAAAGGAAGAGAGAGTGCTCTGACCACTCAGCTATCTATCCTGTTTTATAATTCATGCATAGACGCAATAAACAAAACATAGGACATCACTAACACAAGACATGGATCCAGTCAGGATGTTTATAGCCCCGCTGACCCCTGAGGCCGTATGTGCCATGTCACTCTGCACTAGTCTCAAGTCATTCAATCTCAGTGAATGTACTGGGGACGGGATAGCCTGATGGTCAGAACATTGCACTGGCAATTTGACGACCCGAGTTCGATTCCCGGTCGAGGGGATTTTTCCCTGGAGTTAACATCAGTGCTGACTCCACTCTCCCCAAAAGTCTTTCGGAAGAGACTATAAACCGAGGCCCCGTGTGCGAACGCACGCAGGACATCTTGCGCACAGAGCATCTTGCGCTTTTGTGACAAGAGTGCTTATCCCATTATCCTCGATATAAAAGAACTTTTT
>CM060331.1:55696536-55699036 GCA_030674155.1 Stramonita haemastoma
AACAGCCAAATGATCAACTAATTATCAGTTCAACCATCCAACCAGCCAAATCAAACTGTGCACCATCGATATCCGGAGCAATCCTAATTCAACAACCAAAAACCGAAATCAAGACAGCAGGTAACGGTAAAGAGTTTTTAACCATCACCAAAAGAAAAAAAATTGTGACGCTCCACCACATAAGGAGTCGCATTGCACCAGAGGTCAATTTTTAGTTATTGACATTTTATAAATCTGCAATGAAATGGCTATACAAAAGAAAAAAACAGATTGAAAATCGGACAATTCTATGAAAAGTTATTACAAGTTGAAATGATAGACTGCACGAAATGACAAAACGAGAAATGGGCAAGTTTAACATCATAATAAATGGTCAGAATGAGGGCTTAGGCATTTTTAAAGCACGTTTAAAAGCAAAAGGATACAAAATGTATCACCTGATATTTCATTGAAAGGTAGAATAATGGCTATAATGTTATGATCAATCAAAATCTGAAAATTGCCAACTTGACCCCATCTGCCTTTAATGGCTTCTTGCGGAAAAGTGGGTTATGCGGTAAACGACTCATTTCGTGGTGGAGCGTCAAAAATACGACCACAGACCTCTAGGAATAAAGCGCTATGTAGGCACAATCATATGCAGGGCGAGTTCTGTTGTGAACAAAAAGCTATGGTAAAAAACCCAACAGAATATTTTAAGCAGCATCGGAGCTTTATGTAGAAATAAGCATTTCGCACTTCCTGCATATTTGACAATCTATTTTTTGGTCTTCTTTTCTCTCTCATTTACGTGCTGTCAGGGTGTTACGGCTCCCATGTATGGTCCAGTTGTGAGACTTTTTTTTTGTTCTAAGTGTGGAGACTGTGGGATCATTCTCATTTATCATTTTCTGTGGATGCTCGAGCACGTTGAAACAAAAGTGTACTGAATGCAGCTGCGAAAAGAGGGGGATGTTTGAGTGTCAAAAGCCAAAGTGTACTGAATAGAACTGTAAAAAAAAAAGTAAAAAAAGGCTTGACAAGATTGTGGGCAGCACGCAAGAATATTCGACTGAGTTATGTGAACGTTTGTGTCTGAGAAAGAGTGGGTGAAATCGTAGATGGTAAAAGCCGTGTTCTAGTGTGAGAGGTGAACGACCCGATATTGTATTTATTTATTTTATTCTTTTTTATCGAAGATAATGAGATAAGCACTCTTGTGCTTTCTTACATCCATTCCCCGTGTGTATGCAGCTTTGTAAATATCATCTGTTCCCACCGGCACACGATGGCCTACTCTTACGAAAAGTGGAACAGGATTTTACGTGTGCGCAAGATGTTCTGCGTGCATTCACACACGGGGCCTCGGTTTATAGTCTCATCCGAATGACTTTTGGGGAGAGTGGAGTCAGCACTGATATTTACTCCAGGAGAAAAATCTCTTCGAACGGGAATCAAACTCGGGACGTCAAATTGCGAGCGCAATGTTCT
The DNA here is from genome assembly GCA_030674155.1 of Stramonita haemastoma. Lineage (NCBI taxonomy): Eukaryota > Metazoa > Mollusca > Gastropoda > Neogastropoda > Muricidae > Stramonita > Stramonita haemastoma. Next base: position 55,698,007 of record CM060331.1, read on the forward strand.
GACCACTAGGCTATCCCGTCCCTATATCTTTTCATGTCATGTAGGAGTCTGAAACAAGGAGACGTGTGTAGTTCTTTAGTCTTTATTCTCCCTTTGTATCAATATGTTAGCACTACTACAAAGTCTTTCCCTCTCAGAAAGTTGTCACTGGGTGGTAATATATAAAGTTGTCCTAGGCAGGAATAGCTTTTTTAACATTGTCATCATCATCTTTTTAGCTAAACTTAACTCCGGTGCTAAACAAACCATACCACTCCTCGCTGATACAGAGAGAGAGAGAGAGAGAGGAGAGAGAGAGAGAGAGAGAGAGAGAGAGAGAGAGAGAGAGAGAGAGAGAGAGAGAGAGAGAGAGAGAGAGAGAGAGAGAGAGAGAGAGAGTTGAATGCATAACTTTTGAATGTTTAAAAGTTTCTACAGTAAAAACAAATTCTTTTTTTTTTATTTCCATGGTTATTTCATTAATGATAGGAGACAGTATCGTCTTTATCATCAAAATCTAGACAGGGAAGGAGAGGTGGGGGGTAGGGGGATCATTAAATCTGCCCAGGTGATAGTTATTTTCATATTAAATCTCAATTTTCATAATTCTATATCGTTTTTTTTTGTTTGTGCTGCTCACTTTGTAGCTGATCCAGTATTGACAACGGTAACTGAAATATAAAGAAATGTAGGACTCTATATAGATCTATATATTGTAAAACAAAAATCAAAGCGCTTACATTCAGCCTATTCTTACGTCCTGTGCAAGTGCAACTTCTTTCCCCACCAGAGTGGCCTATTGCTACACAATTATGCCAGGGACAAAGCTCGCTTGTTGTCATGGGTTATTTTACGCGCACTAGATACGTGTTACACACACACACACACACACACACACACACACACACACACACACACACACACACACACACACACACACACACACACACACACACACACTCACGACCTCAGTATATCTCCTCATCCACAAAGACTAGCACCCAGATCACAACTTTCAGTCTGGAACCCGACTTTTTGCTTCCTAGGCATT
>CM060331.1:55706084-55718584 GCA_030674155.1 Stramonita haemastoma
TTTTACATACCTTTTCTCTGGAATCTGTGGCCATGATGATGGTAGGGAAGGGAGACTGAAGAGCAGAGTGCTGATCTTCCTCCCTCAAGGGATGCTGCTGCAGGCATTTCATGTTGAGGTTTGTCTGGTCCTTGATGTTGAGGTCTAGGTGGCCTATGTTGAGGTTTGTCTGTTCCGTGTTGACGTTTGTGTGGTCCTTGATGTTGAGGTTTGTGTGGTCCTTGATGTTGAGGTTTGTGTGGTCCTTGATGTTGAGGTTTGTGTGGTCTATGTTGAGGTTTGTGTGGTCCTTGATGTTGAGGTTTGTGTGATCCTTGATGTTGAGGTTTGTGTGGTCTATGTTGAAGTTTATGTGGTCCTTGATGTTGAAGTTTGTGTGGTCTATGTTAAGGTTTGTGTGGTCCTTGATGTTGAGGTTTGTCTGGTCCTTCTTGTCGCAAGCCCAACTCTTCCTCTGGTGTCTGTGATGTCAGCCTCCCTCAGCTGTTGGTTAGGACAGGTTGCCATGGCAGGTCGCCTGGCCACCCAGTTTTACCTGAACAAAAAAACCCACGTAAGTTCATAAGGTAGGTGGAAAATTATACAGCGATATATTTTTTTAAATCTCAAAGTATGAAAATTTACACCCATGTTATGACAACGACAGTTTTACTCGTTTCTATTCTAAAGCAGTGTAAAATAACTTCACAACTGAACTGAATTCAAATAAATTGAAAATTGAATTGAATACCACTTCCAGTCACAGCATACTTATCTGCGGGCAATTTGGGCTTCTCTCTCAGGGTTGAGTTCGTTGCTACAAGAGCAGTACCACTCCAAAAATATGTCATCTTTTAAAGTGTATTAGTTTCCTTATGAGAAGGGCTTTTTTTCTACAGAATTTTGCTGGAGATCGCTTTCTTGCTGCATGCAGGACCTTGTTCAACATCCGTTCCGAAAGACTTGTATGCAGGCCACCACTCACAGTCTAGTGGACGGGATAAAGTTTCGGGCACCAAACGGGGATCAATCTCTAGACCATCGATCCACCCAATTACCAGTAATGGACAACATTAATGACATCATTGATAGGAGCTGTAGTAAAAGATTCATATCCTCCAGTCTCTTTAACACACGAATAGTGACATGCAACGTTTTTATATTCAGATATAAAATTATTTACGTATTTACTTATTGTCGACATTTTTCTGTCAAGATAAAGCCAAACCCAACTCATAAATGTACAGTCAAGCAAACTTAACTGTGCTGACAAAAATGTTTAATATCAGCAAGTGCAAAAATTAACTACAATAACAACAACACGTTAAAACTTATTCCGTCTTCCGGAAGAGTAAGCCGTTCTGTGGCGGTAGGAACGGATGATATTAAAAAACACACAAAAAAAAAAACCCGCATGCACACAGGTGTGTTTAGACATCATTCTTGGAAGTCGGAAATCGACAACCTTAGCGGTGAGTAAAAATGGTCGCATATGCAAAAGTTCATCTTCAGTCAACCTCGGAGCGTGAACTTCGGAACGAAAAAAAATTGTAAAGATGATAAAATTCACAATTACCACAGGCAAAAACCACATCATTCCATTTAACATTGTTGTCAGTTCTCTTGTGATCACATCAAAACTGCTCTGCTAAAACTTTCAGCAAGAAAATGCATAAACATGTCTTAAAACACAAGATGTCTATTTGCACCTGTTGATGTAAAGATGCTTGCCTGCCTACCATTTAATATTAGGATCGTTTATCAAAGATATCTGTCTTTGTCTATTTCTCAATTATACAGTTCTATTTGACAATATTGAAAAAGAAAAAAAAATCAGCTGTAGGAAGAAGGGAGCATCTCGACATCTTTCCCATTTCAAGCATTAACATAATTATGAGTAAGGGTTTACGCTTTTTTTAGGGGTGGGGGGGGTGGGGAGGGTTAAGATCTTAAGGTCACACTAAAAACCTTCCCTTAACATCTTGCTTTAACGTCTTAATCAAAAACAATCTTGCCTTGAAAGTCTGGATGTGTGTTGTGTGTGTGTGTGGTGTGTGTGTGTGTGTGTGTGTGTGTGTGTGTGTGTGTGTGTGTGTGTGTGTGGTTGTGGGTGTGGGTGTGTGGGTGTAAAGGATGCGTATTTGTGACAGTACCAAACCATTTTGGTTCACGACACAGCTGTTTCAATCAGTTTTCAAAACCACGAAATAGGCCTGGTTCGTTTATGACACAACTACACTAGATCAGACTCTCAGCCCTGGTCCTTGTGAATGCGCCAAATCACTCGCTGCACTCAAGATTAACATTTCTTGGTAGCAGTTGTCATGAAATTCACAAAGCAGGGATTTCCCCCTAAGTTTTAAAATAAATAAGGAAGATTAAAGGCCCGAAACACTTGTTTGAAGGGGGCTTCTCCTCTGAGGACTCTCTGCTGCCATGCTCTACGTGAGTTTCTTACCACTATCGATACCTAATGGCCTACTTACTAAATAAAAAATTACTCACCAGTGCTGCTCTTCATCATAGTCTTTCTATAAAAAAGACACAGGCAAAAAGATGATGTTCAAAATCCCACATTTTGCTTTCCCAGCTGTTCAAGTGGTCCACACTGCATGCAGATGTCAGGCCGTTTGAAATGGCAAGAGAAAAAAAAAGAAAAGAAAGAAACAAATCAACTCAGGGAACTCGCAACAGAGACACGATTTGCACGTGTGTGTTGTGTCGCTAAATGTGTTTTATGTCCCTAGCTGGAGTAAGACCTTCAATTGCAAAAACCTGGTCTTAACAATGTAACTGGAAATTATTTCTAAACTGCCGGGCACTTTGTTTTCTATCAATACACTTGAAAAACCCACCCAAAATGATGGCCATAAAAAGATACTTATATATGATAAAAGCTATGTCGAGACTGCAAACTCAAAACCTGTACAAGACTCCTTGACTTACCGAGGACAATCTGTTGTTCTATTGATATGCACGTTCACAAGAAGAATTTCATGTTTAGATTCGTTTGTTTTGTAATTTGCAGTCTGTGCATTGACAGCCCATCTGGTAAAGGAAAGGGGAGGTTGTTTCAAAACCCAGGGAGAAGTTCTTACCTCTCTTGAGCATATTCATTTTAGAATATAGACCACTTTACGACACAACACATGCACAACAATGTTCAGTTCAAGGTATTGTTCAGCTACTCACGAATGTTTTACTGTTTGGATTTTTCTTTAAACAAAGGCTTATTTTTGGTGGTGGATGTGTAGGCTACTTTCAGCAATGTTCCTGCTGACTGTTTCTCTGTCTGTCTCTGTCTCATACATATAGGACAGTACGCGTCAGTACAACATGTCAATTCATGGGATGAAGAGGAAAAATGAATTTAAAACATTAATAAATGCTGAAGCAGATCTTTTTGAAAACAAAACCACTCAAACAAAGAAACCAGGTCTTAGGTGTATTAAAGAAATGACTGCATCTTAGGCCCAGTGCATTCGTTTGTATCTACACCTCGTATCATATTTAAGAGCGCATTGCCCAGAATACCTACAGGCGTACTGGTCATACGTCTGAAAGTGCGCCCATAAATGATCCTCATCATTATCATGTTGCTTTGAACTTTTGGACCGCAGTGCTATTCTATTTTTTGTGTGTTTGTGTGGCAACTGCCCTGCACTGAGCTGTGCTGTGGTGCATCAATTGTATATTTTCATTGATATTATGTGTAATACTATGTATTGTTGCCTACACTTTACCAGCTTTCGTTCCGACAGACTTGCTAGAGTCAAGCCAGGCTGTTCTCTTTGTGGCTGTGGTATCATCACAAGAACAGCACCACCCATATTAAAGATGTTAGTAAAGTGTGTATGCATACAGTAGAAAACTCTCTTGGTGCCGTGGGCTCTGTTACTGCACAAAAGTTGGGGTAGGATGGGACTCCAACCGGCCTTTTGTCACATCTTATTTATCTGCCCCTTATTTTTGAGGGCGTGTATGGGCAGGCACGCCTGTATTTGTGACACTGCACCACATCAGGAGTCGCATTGCACCAGACGTCAGTTTTTAGTTATTGGCATGTTAATAAAATGGCTATACAATACCAAAAAACAAATTGAAAATCGGACAGTTCTATCAAGTTATTACAACTGCAGGAAATGGTAAAATGAGAAATTGACAAGTTAGTAGGTGGCCAGAATGAGGACTTGGCTATTTTCAAAACACGTTTAAAGACAAAAGGAAACAAAATTGACCTGATATTTCACTTCAATGTAAAATAAGTGCTAGAGTTTTATAATCAATAAAAATCTCAAAATCCACAACTTCACCCCCACCTGCCCAAAATGTCCCCTAGCAGAAAAGTGGGTTATGTGCTAAGCGACTCATTTCGTGGTGGAGCGTCACATTTGTGTTAGCCTTTTTTGTGTGTGCCCTCGACTGTGTTGTGATACATCATATTGTAGATTATGATTAACATTATGTGTTATACTATGTGTTGTTGCGCAAACTGGACCAGCATTTGTTCCAACGGACATGCTGTATTCGCCAGACAGTTCTCTTTGGGGCTGTAGTATCGCCACAATAGCAGCGCCACTCATATCAAAGATGCTAGTAATGTCTGTGTGCCTACAGTAGATCACTCTCATGGTGCTGTAGAGTCTGTTACTGCGCAAAAGTTGGGGTATGGTGGGACTGAAAAATAACCGTTTGTCACATCTTCTCTTGATGTATATGTGGCTTATTTTTGAGGGTGTGTATGCCGGTGCCCTACTGTGTATTTGTAATTGCCGTTTATGTGTATGTGTGTTCCGTGTGAACACAACCCTACACTGTGCTGTGGTGCAATTATTTAGTCAATATTTTATGTAAATCTGCGTATAGTTGTATACACAGTACCAGCTTTTGTTTCCTCATACTGTAGTCGCCAGGCTGTCTATTTGGAGCTGTGGTGTCACTACAAGAACAGCGCCACCCCAGTACAGTGGTTGAGAGCCGTAAGGTAGGGCCAGCGATGTCAGTTCCTGTCCAGTTCGCATATTGGGTATCTATGTGTCATCCATGCCACTACTCACAGCTGCTCTTCTCTCCTGAAAGAGATACATAGGGTTTTTGATGACCCCTATGTACAAGATGTGTGTCTTGTTCACATAGGGGACCTGGCTTTAATGTAGCATCATCTAGAGGACTTCATGGGAATTTGGGTCAAGATAATTTAAAATGCATTACATTGTATCGCATGGTATTGTATTGCACTGAATGGATTTCCATTGTTTTGTATTGCTTGCTTTACGTCGTATTGTTCTGCAGTACATTGTATTGTTGACCACTTGCAGTCATGCAGACCTTGAGCTGAACTTTCTTATTATATGTATATCTAAGTAGATGAAAATATTTGACTACCAATCTCTGTTTGCACCTCAGAAACACGGCACAATTATACAGTTTGGGATGTGATTTTTATACAGAGGTTGTGTAAACTACATTCCACCGTGAAGTCGAAGTGCATGCAACAGAACGTTTTCAACCACTACCCAAGAAAACAGAGCATCGACAATTCACAGGTGTGTCTCTAAATAGAAAACATGACGCTCTGATTGTCGCCCCTGATCACATGGGAGATAATCTAGTTACCACCCCATATCACACACACACAGATATAAATAAATATATATATATATATATATATATATATATTATATGTGTGTGTGTGTGTGTGTGTGTGTGTGTGTGTGTGTGTGTGTGTGTGCCAGCCATACTATCAGCCATACACACACACATATATATATAGAGAGAGATATAGAGATATAGATATATAGATTATGGTAGTGAGGAAGAGGAATGGAGGGGGTGGGTGTGATTCAAACATTGCGTGCTTATGTGCATACATACACACATTCAATGATTCATGGTAGAACGCTTGTATAATTTTTCTTATCTGTTCACTGGTGTGTATGTTTGAGTGTATGTGTGTGCGTGTGTACGTGTGTACGTGTGTGTGCGTGTATATGTGTGCGCGAATATGTGTGCGTTCATGCCTGTGTGTATGTGTGTGTATGAGTTAGTGTGTGTTCAAATTCATTTAACGTCTTTCACAAATGTGATATTAGACGGAAGGGGGAGTAGGTGGGTGTATGAGTGTCGAAAAAAGGGTGTGGTTGGCAATGTATGGGATAAGAATTTCAGGGAGTCAATACTTGCTAAGTGTGTGTGCGTGCGTGCGTGCGTGCGTGCGTGCGTGTGTGTGTGTGTGTGTGAGTGTGAGTGGTGTGTGTGTTAGTGTGTGTGTTAGTGTGTGTTTATGCACCTTTGACTGTCTCTGCATATGATACAAGAAATAAAACGAACAAAGAAAGAAAGAAACAACAACAAAAATCACCTCCACCCCCTTAAATAACAAAGAATCTGAAAGAACCCAACTTTACGTCCAATAGTTTCATCTGTCCCTTGTCAGTCCTAAGTCCAATTGCAAACGCACATACATTTGTTTATCATGGAAAGGGAACTGAACAACTCAAACTAAAACAAGAAAAAATACGAAAGTTTGCCAAGAAAGCTTCTTACTAAATTGTTATTTATTTCCAGCATAATCGCATTATTAAGCAATATTTTGTCCAAATGACATTAATTCAAACGTTATATTGCGCAAATTGCACACTGTAACGATGAGTACTATTATATTTCGACTTTTGTTTGTATAAACAAGAAGTTAAACAAACTATGGTATTAAAAGTCCTTAATTTTAAACATTACCAGCAGTCTTCTTCCTGTGGAAACGCAGATGAAAATGGAAGTCTAAGAAATTATGTTCTCCCTGTATAGTTCCTCTGTAAGCAGGATGTTGCTGCCACATCCCTCTATTATTAGATTAGAGACTAGGATTTACAGAACCCCCCTTTTCGCAATCGCCAGCAGTAATCATGTACAATTGGCCGGTTTGTGCAGGGTCAAAACAATGTAGCCTGTAGCCACTTTGCCTCTACCTGCTTCAATCATCCCCAGATAGACATTTTGGGGAGGAAAATTGAAATCAGAAGTAGAGGAATTTGCATTGCCAGTAGCGGCTATCGTGTTCTGGGCATTCCAGGCAGGGTTGGGATGGGTGAGAACTTTGATAAACCGAAATGGTTTTTGTAAATAACCACTTAAAATCAATCACAGCCACATGGTTTATTGTAACAGTAAAGTATAAGCTATAAAGAGTCTGCACATACCAAAAAGTGAAAAAGTGAAAAAGTGGCCGATAGCCGCTTCTGGCAGGCAACCCTCGATATAATCCACAATCAAACCAACCAACAAAGAAAAATACAAAGAAAAACAACTAAATAATAACAAATAACCCACAGAATACGTAATCAACAACAACAACAACAAAATTAATAATCACCGCTCCAACAACAGAAAAGAATGAAATAATCACTGAATATCACTGTGGTTTTTGTTTTTTTTTTTTATACAGATGATTAGTTTAAACCAGCAACGAAAGCTGCGTCATTACCGATTAGTAACTGGGCCCATGGCTTCCGCGATTATGTCATCAGCTTCATTTGAAAACGATTATCTTTTTTTTCTTCTTCATCTTCGGTCATGAGTCGCACAGTAATCGTATTCAACATCATGTTACCAGATAAGCTGAAGTCAGCTTTCACAAGGTTTTTTTTCTTTTTCTCTTCTGTTTTTCTTTCAGCCATGACAAAATGTTTCCTTTAGAATTTGTCTTTTCCCCCAGTTAGGATTAGATTAGAGGGCGGGATAGCTCAGTGGTCAGAGCACTCGCTTTCCCCCAGCCAGGTTAAGCAGCGTCAAGCGTGGTTACCAGCTGGGTAGGTGACCGTTTGCGCGTCTTAGCTTCAGTACAGTTCCCCCAGTTCACCCAGCTGTAAATGGGTACCTGCCCTCTTTAGGGTCAGGGAAGGTAAAGCAGCGAGGGAGAGGAGATGGGCGCCGCCCTCAATATGCTGGCCCCTAGAGAAGCTGAGGTCTCTGATGCCTTGCTCCCCTGCGACCGTCTGGTTAAGGGATACACCTTTACCTTTACCTTTTTATGTTCGGGGGGGAGGAACCGTTTCTTGTTTGTTCTTCTGCTGTTTCTCCAGAGTTCACCAATAGTGAGAGTGTTGCCTAGGCAACCGTTTTTGTCCGCCCATTACGATAGCCACTATGGCTTTGGGGGTGGAATAATTATCCATTGTTCTGTTCTGTTGATCTGTTGTGTTATGATGGACTATTATAGTCATGGCCTGTTGTTTTCCTGCCTGAAATTCCATGGATGGATGGATGGACTAATGGCTCACTGGCTTGTCAGATTGTATCACGCACAACTATAATTCCTTGTAACCCTTTTCTTCTGTTAAACAACGTATCGATGTTTGCATAACCTTGCACAAAAATCCATCAGTCTATACTGTACTAAAAAAAAGCACATCTTGACAGACATGGTGCCGAACAAATATGAACTCCAGGGCAAAAAGAAAAGAAAACTTTTCCCAAACCAAACAGCCGCGCAGTGACAAGGAAAAAACTGCCTACTCCAGATGCGCAGTCTGATGCTGTGACCTCTTTCCGCATGTCCTGCCTGTGTCTGCCTTAGCCCCTAGACGCTTTCTGCTCTTGAGACAGACGTGGAGGACCTCGTCACAGCCTGAAGGAGACTCTGAAGAGGTATGCAGCTGCCTAAATGGGAGCGGACGTAAGTCGTGAAGTGAAGCCAGGTACACTTGTCTGTCTGTCTGTCTCTTCCAGCCGCCAGCACTTCATCACTACGTTCGTCTTGAAAGTGCTTGATATGCTACCCTTTTACAGCTACACAAGTGCATTCTTGAACAGTGTCAGATAGATGTGCGATGGGACAAGTTGTTTCAGTGTCTGAGAGAGAGAGAGAGAGGAGAGAGAGAGAGAGAGAGAGAGAGAGAGAGAGAGAGAGAGAGAGAGAGAGAGGAGAGAGAGAGAGAGAGAGAGAGAGAGAGAGAGAGAGGAGAGAGAGCCAAACAGACAGGACAGACAGAACAGAGACAGAGAGAGGGACAGAGAGAGAGCAGAGAGATTGAGAGGGAGAGAGAGGGAAAAAGATATCTATCTATTTATTTATTTATTTATTCTTTTATATCGAGGATAACAGAATAAGCAATCATGTGATTTTTCATCCGGTCCCCGTGTGTATGCAGTTTTGTAAATATTGTCATCTGTTCCCACCGGCACACGATGGCCTACTCTTACGAAAAGCGGAACAGGATTTAACGTGTGCGCAAGATGTTCTGTGTGCGTACGCACACGGGGCCTCGGTTTAAAGTCTCATCCGAAGGACTTTTGGGGAGAGTGGAGTCAGCACTGATGTTAACTCCAGGAAGAAAATTTCCTCGACCGGACTCGAACCCGGGTCGTCAAATTGCCAGCGCAATGTTCTGACCACTAGGCTATCCGTCCCCCCCTATCTAGAGGTAGATAGATAGATAGATAGATAGATAGATAGATAGATAGATAGATAGATTAGATAGACAGACCGATAGATGGGATAGATAGATAGATAGATAGATAGATAGATAGATAGTATAGATAGATAGATAGATAGATAGATAGATAGAAAAGATAGATTAGATAGATAGATAGATATGCGCACGTGCCCGCGCATGTGTGCGCGTGAGCGTGTGTGTATGTGTGTGTGTGTGCACGCGCGCACGCGTGAGTGCGTGTGTGTGTGTACACACGCGTATCTGCGTGCGTCTGTGTGTGTGTGTGTGCACGCGCGCGCGTTTGCGTGTGTGTGTGTGTGTGTGTGTGTGTGTGTGTGTGTGTGTGTGTGTGTGTGTGTGTGTGCGTCTGTGCCTGTGTCACAACTGAATGCAAATTCAGCGAAATAATCAGCAATTTGCCGCCTGCGTGTAAGCGGCATGAAACCGGCCTATTCCGCAGGAATGACATGTCATTATACGGGATCAGTAGCGCATTACCACAGATTGGCATCTTCAAAATCCAATGTTTGCCATGATATTTAGTGAGTGAATATAATTCCGCCCATGTCTGAGGGAATTAGGATAGGAACCAGCTGCCGTGGCTCAGTGTTCAGAGCATGTGGGTAGCTGGCTAGAGAGTCGGAGATTTGAACCCTGTAAGAAGCAAGGTTTTTATGGACTCCGACCAGACGCTACCCAGAATGGAATTGCTATGGACAAAAGGAAAGACAGGGACCATAATTATAGTCAAGCTCCTTCCACTTTACAGATGCCGTTTTGAGAGAGTTGTTTAAATGAACTGACCAACACTGCAGGTGTCTGTATCTCTCAAATCTGGTTGATGCCAGGACATGTTATGAAAGAAAGCGTGGGTTGCATCCCGGTGAAGTAGTCTCAAAGGAGGTATTTATTTCTTCTTTTATATCGAGGATAGTGGAATAACACTACTGTGCTTTTTCTTTTTTACATCCGGTCCCTACTATCCCTCCTCCCACCCCCTCCCCCCCCCATCCAGGCACCCACCCAAATAAGAAGACAGAACGAATGAACAACAGAAACTTAAGCCCTCCTCCCCAACGCACGCACCACGCACGCACGCACGCACACACACACACACACACACACACACACACACACACACACACACACACACACACACCACATACACACACGCACACACACACACACACACGCACACACACACATACACACACACGAAATTACAGCAAGAATGGCTAGTACTTTGTTTTTTCGAATCAGACTGAATACGTTCATCACTAAATATAACAAAACTATAAAATGTTTGTGTGGTGGAGAAAATTACAAGCAGTCATATAATTTTTGAATACATGTGTCTAAAACCATTCTTACCCTCTTTTTCGGAAAAATCCTTGGATATCTTTTTTTAATTTGGTTTTGGCGTTTAGTATAACAAAATCTTTAATGAATAGTCCGTCAGGACATTTGTTGTAGTAATAAGTAATACTAGCAATTGTTAGGTATTTAATTGTTGTTATCATTATTTAGCCCTATTCGGTGTTTCTGTATACATTATTAAGAAACAAACACCCATTTTACAGCACACATCCATCAACACAATTGCCCCCTTCCCTCCCCATCCCATCGTCTAATATCACTTGAGTGAACAACGTAAAATCGAAGCAACAACACGAACAGACGTAAACATCGAACACAACAACACACAACAACAACAACAACAACACACAACACACACACACACACACAACACACACAACCACACACACACACACACACACACACACTTTCCTAGTTTCGCTGGGTTTTTTCTTTTGTTTATTTATTTTTAAATGAATTACATCTTTGTAGAACAGAAAAACCCACCACCATTACCCAACTCCAGCCTCACCCCAAACACTTCAGGCCACCAGCATCAAACATAAGGGCTACATCTGATCCACATCTCTGCTTCACTTCAGTCATCTTTCAACTTCACAAACTTCACGTAAGCATCACCTCTATGTATACACGTCACTAACTTGACGCATCTTCATTTGAGAACAATCCGCCCCCCCCCCAAAAAAAAAAAAAAAAAAGTAAATAAAAGAGAGGAAGATGGGAGGGAGAGAGAGAGAGAGAGAGAGAAGAGAGAGAAGAGAGAGAGAGAGAGAGAGAGAGAGAGAGAGAGAGAGAGAGAGAGAGAGAGAGAGAGAGAGACTGACAGACTCCAGCAGAGATAAGTAAGCAACAGCGGCTTTGCGTCTTCCCCAAGCTACTCTGTGCGGTGACGCGACGTGACGTGACGTGACATGACGTGACAGACGTGAAACGCGTGGTGACGTTGACGTGGCGGCGAGGGAAGGAGGGAAGGAGGGATCCATACCGAAGCTGGCCAGCCAAGGATCCGTCGCGCGGGCACTGGGCAGCCACACAGCCAATGAGGATAGCGGCCTCTGACCAGTGTGTCTGCAGACAGGGGAAGAAACACAAGCCTGCTGCCCACCAACCCTGTCCTCGTTGTCTTTCTTCCCTACGACACAAGTTCGTTTTGTTCTGGGGTTATTTTTCCTCTCTCTCTCTCTCTTCTATCTTTCTTTCTTTCTTCTCTCTCTCACTGAAAACTTAGACGTTGAGCTGAGAATTTGAGAAACAGAAGCTCCATTGACAAGAGTCGGTGAACGTACGTTCGTACGTACCTACGTACGTCTTTGATGTCCAAGCCAACAGTTTGGACTTTTTGGAGGGTGGGTGGAATTTGACTACGGCTTACTTGGCGACCAGCAAAAAAAAAAGGGCGCTAATTTGGGGAAGGTAAGTGATGTTTTTTTGTTGTTGTATTTTTATTGTTTTATCACGCGGGTTTTTTTTTTTTCTTTTTTTTTTGGTCAAAAAGGGTTAATGTGACTGTGTAGTGTAGCAAATGAAAAGTTTGTGGTTTAAATTTTTTTAGAAACTTTTCTCTTTTTTTTTCCTTATTAGATCTTGAGAATGGTTTGGGTACAAACCTTTGAAAGTAAGTGATGAACTAAAATATCGTAGCAGCACGAGTAAAATCTTTAAAAAAAGTGCTGAAAAAGCAACGGCACTTAAGACTTAACAACACGTTGTACA
>CM060331.1:55726084-55728584 GCA_030674155.1 Stramonita haemastoma
TATAATTATATAATTATAATTCAGAAATATAAGTGGCGGAAAGAACAAAAACTAGTCCTGATAACCAATTTACCTCGTAATCACCGCTTTGAAAACAAGCGCAGATAACCAAATTTGAACCTGATTATCACTTTGAAAATGATTCATCAAAGAGTCCATCAATTAAAACAAAAACATATGAAAATTCTATCAATGTCAAGCTCTCCTGGCATTTTTTGAGGATAGACCATGCCTGACCTGATTCGAGTTTCGGCTCCTGGATGAGCCTTGGTCAGAGGCCTCGGCAGTGATTAAAGTTTCAACTTTGGTGGTACCTTACACCGAGATACTTGACATAGCTCAGAAATGACAAGCATATTCATAAGATTATTTGATATGACGGGTGGAAGCCCCAGTTTCACGCTGACAACAATATGTATAAAGTTTTTTTTAGTGTTAGTATTACTTGTAATGCACAACTATATCACTGGTGTCATGTGATCTATACATGAATCAATAAACTGTGTGATTCCCTGGTATATTCGCTTATATGTGGTGCGTTGAATGTATTTATTTGATGTTAGAATCTTACAACAGTACCTCAGACGTAGATGTGGCCTTACAACAAGACTTGTAGCTTTGTCACAAACACTCACAAACACGCTTTTAGGTACCTTTCAACGACGGGGACAGCGGGATATACAGTCCCTTCACTACCCACCCCCTCCCCCGTCACCCCATGTACAAAGATGGAATATGTTTTCTTTTACTTTTTTGTTATTTGGCACAATCTGGGAGGTTAAAGGATGTTGACAATTTTTTGAGTGCGACCATTGCTGCCTACCATCAAGGTGGCTGCTTTCCTGCTTTGGGTTAAAGGTGAGACAACATTGCTGTTTGCAGAGATCCACTCTTTGTAACATTAGTGATTTGATTAGGAAAAAAAAAGGTTAGCAAATCTTTAGTGTAAAACTACACATGATTTCTCGCGCGTGGAGTAGCAGAAAAAAGACAGACGAAGAATGTGGAGAAGAAGAGAAGAAGAAGAAGAAGAAGAAGAAGAAGAAGAAGAAGAAGAAGAAGAAGAAGAAGAAGAAGAAGAAGAAGAAGAAGAAGAAGAAGACGAAGAACAAGAACAAGAACAAGAAGAACAAAAAGAACAAGAAAGAAAACAGGAAAAAGGAGGATGACAAGAAGGAAGAGGAAGCCAGAACAACACACTTCGACTGTAATATTGTCTCCAAAACAATACAAAGTTACAGAACCGTCAAGATGTTGTTCATTGTAACCCATTTTTCATTTGATATCGTGACGTTGCTCAACAGAGATGAAACACGTTTCGGAGACAAACGAACAAAATGTCAGCTGTTTCGTGTGTAACACCGGCAGCCAAAGAGTCAGTTGTCAAAACCTATTGAACACTCCACAACACCTCTATTGTTAACATCCCCACATTTTTGAAAGGGAGACAGGATACATACCCCCCCCCCCCTTTCACCACCACCATTACTACTACCACTACCACTGAGTACATCAAGATCCTTTTTTTTTTTTACTTTCTCCTCCCCCTAAAAAAAACTTCTGCCAAACTTTTAAAACAAACTGAAGACTTTTGAACACAGTCAAGTTTTCTTGGACATGTGGAATTCAGTTTTGAAAAACCCCTGTCTAGGGTGAGTTTCAGTCTGAAAGGCTTTTTTCTTTCTTTCTTCTTTGTATCTCTTCCTGTGGAAAGCTGTTTCAGCATATATGTACAGACTTGACAAAGATGCGGTGAGAAACATTCCGTGTAGAGAGGAACTCTCTCCCGGGACCTAACCGGGTTCAGACACTGTAGAGATGACAATCTTGCAGCCGTCACACGGTTAGGGGCGATTCTATCCAAACCAATCCCCTGCAGTGTGACGAGGCCCGCTATCATTGGTATCATCTTCTCCATCAGTAGTTTGACTTGGGCTTGGGGTTTTCCTGCCAGACATGTGGGGCAGTGTTACTGATGGGAGGGTCTAGTGGTTAGAATAGCATGCTGACGGTGGTTAGTATAGAGGGGAGAAGGTTCAAGTCTTGCGTGAAGTGTCTGTTTGATAGGATTTTTTTTTGTTGTATTATGGAGTTAGATACTGCTGCTGAGCCCGAGCTAAAAGGTTTTGTCAGTTATTGGTAGATAATGTGTTTTTATGCATAACATGTGCGGTCGTTGGTGAGCGAGGCGTCAGAGATCTCAGCTTCTCTAGGGGCCGGCATTTTGATAGCGGCGCCCATCTCCTCTCCTCTCTTCTCCTCTTCTCTCTCTGTCTCTGCCTGTCTGTCTGTCCATCCCCCAAAATTCCCATTAATGTCAGTCACAGAATGTGGGGTACATCAAGTAAGAGAGACTGAGTGTGAACAGACTTTGGAACTGAAGTTGACAGATCAGTGTTATCAGACAAATCTCAGGACTCAACAGTGTGTTCGGGTGTCTGGTATTGCTAGTATTATCAATTTTGTATTTTGAAGAGTTGTGTTTGTCTTCTCAGTGTTC
>CM060331.1:55733584-55736084 GCA_030674155.1 Stramonita haemastoma
TTTCCTCTTTTCTATCGCTCGCTTTGTTTTTGCCCAGTTCATTTTCTGTCACTTTCTTCTTGTCTATTTTCTATTTTGTTGTTCCATTCTTGTGATTGTTTTTTGTTCCAGTGAGATTTCAGAGATAACAATTCTCTCCCACGACGAAGTCGGAGGCCCTCTGTCAGACTTGTCAAACGCTTAACGGCAGCGGAAAGAATTTTCGCTCATATGACAGACAACAGTAGCTGCTGTCTGAGCTTTGGATGAAGAATTGAATCACTGATAGTCAGTCCCCTTTGGTGCCAATCTTGTTTTCTGCACCTAGTAAATATCACTTGAGTGTTCCAATCTTCTGACATTATCCAGTTTTATTGTCCGCACATTTTCCCCAAACGACTGCTGTTTCTCCAATGGTTTTATCCTGTTTATATTTTTTTAAATCATGTTTTTCATCATTGTTGTCCTATGTCACTGTCTAAGAGTTCCAACTTGACTGTCAAAAAGACTCAGACAGAGGTGGGTGTGTATTGAGTGGGGGGAAAAATATTGGTGTTACACATAACGTTGTCACAATCTGTATCTTAACTATAATGGACAAAAAAAAGCTGGAATGGGGGAATTTATTTACCTGTGTGTGTGTGTGTGTGTGTGTGGGCGGGGGAGCGGGTGGGTGTGGATGGTGTTGGTGTGTGTGTGTTTGTGGGGGGGGGGTCGTGTGTGTGTGTGTGTGTGTGTGTGTGTGTGTGTGTGTGTGTGTGTGTGTGTGTGTGTGTGTGTGTGTGTGTGTGTGTGTGTGTGTGTGTGTGTGTACTTTCTTCAGTTTAACGTCTGTTCACTCGAAGTGATATTAGACACAAAAAAAGAAAGATGAAAATGTGTTACATTCAAAGAATGTGTGCGCGCTCACATATGAGTGTATGTATGTATGTATGTATGTATGTATGTATGTATGTATGTATGTATGTATGTATGTATGTATGTATGTATGTATGTATGTATGTATGTATGTATGTATGTATGTATGTATGTGTGTGTGTGTGTGTGTGTGTGTGTGTGTGTGTGTGTGGTGTGTGTGTGTGTGTGTGTGTGTTGTGTGTGTCAGAGCATAAGTGCGTACGAGTGAACGTGTTTACAAGAATATATAATTATCTAAAGGTATGCATTTGCGAGCCAAGGTAAAAAGTGTGTGTGTGTGTGTGCGTGTGTGTGTGTGTGTGTGTGTGTGTGTGTGTGTGTGTGTGTGTGTGTGTGTGTGTGTGTGTGTGTGTGTGTGTGCGTGTGAGCTTGCGTGTGTGTGTGTGTGTGTATGTGTGCGTGTGTGTGTGTGCGCGTGTGCGCTTGTGAGCGTATGTGTATATGAGTATATGTGCTTTATAAGTTTATCTATGAGTGTGTGTGTGTGTGTGTGTGTGTGTGTGTGTGTGTGTGTGTGTGTGTGTGTTTGCCAGCGTGCATGCATGTATACGTGCGTGTGCGAGTGCGTGCGTACAATGCGTAAATGATAGTGATCATATGTCTTTTCTAGTGAATGGTTTTAATAACATTGTATCCATACTTTGGTGTGTGTGTATGTGCGTTTGCGTGTGAGTGTGTGCGCGCGCGCGTACGAGTGTGAGTGTTTGTGACATTTCCATTTGAAGCTATCATATAATGTTTAAAGAAATATGAAATGTAGCTATTTTGTGTCTTTGAGTATGATTCATATCAATATGCCTGTCAGTATTGCAATTGCCCTTTAGGGATGATTATAGTGTTTTTGACATGACTTGATTGTCAAAACAAGGTATATGTATTTCAGTCCTTATCTTGTCTCTATTCCTCTGAGAAGGACACTTTTTTCCATACACAGTTTTTGTATCCTTGGTTAAGGGGTGATTGCCTGGGCTGGAAATGGCAGGTGTCGACTTCAGCACTAGAACAGTTTGATTTCTTTTTCTCTAGATATTAAAAAAGAGACATTGTATAGTTTTCTGTAAAAGGGAGTTGAAAATACCTTCCAAGCTGACAGAAGTCCTTGATCCAGAAGTCACAGTGCACAAATCCAACATCACTCAGTAGGTCCTAGTTAAGAGTGCTAAATTTAGCGCACTTCTTCCTTTTACCTAGTCCAAGTGTGGTCACCTCCTGCTATAGATAGCTGGGCTGGGCTGGGCTGGGATAATCAGCAGCTGAGAGGGGCTGACAGTGGGGGATACTGACCGCTGTGAAGTCAGAGAGCGGCTACCTCAATAGTCGGTAGAGAAAGTGGCATACCCAACATCTCACCACTGCTGATCCTTGGAGCTGAAATGATAGAATTCAGACAATGACAGCGGAGGAAAATAAGTGCAGGTAACGAAATACTTCTCATGATTTTCAAGAATGATTCAAACGTTCCAATCCCCTCCCCCTAAAAAAAATCCCAAGGAAATAATATATTTCAACGACATATGCTTAAGCACACACACAGACACGCAGACACTTACACACACAAACACACAGACACACACACACACACACACACACACACACACACACA
>CM060331.1:55741084-55743584 GCA_030674155.1 Stramonita haemastoma
ACTCAAACAAGTCTGTATATGTATGTAAACAAATAAGCAATTAAAGGAACCTAAAAACAACAACAACAAACACAAAAATACATACAGACAACAACAAAGGAACGCATGCAAACAAACAGATATATAGTTCAGCAATTTAAGGAAACAAAATGCCGAGAAAAAGGAAATTGGACACTTGTAGGAACAAAATAATGTTCCTCACAAAAGTTATTGCCACAGATCGTGGAATCACAAAATTAATGACAAAACCACAAACACGCGTCACACGCACTACACGTACAAAGCAGTACAGTATAGTATACAACAGAGTCGTGCAGTGCAGTATAGTACAATGCAGTACAGTGCAGTACAGTACAATGCATTACAGTGCAGTACAGTACAATGCAGTACAGTGCAATACAGTGCAGTACAGTACAATGCAGTGCAGTGCAGTGGAATACAATACAGAACAGCACCATGCAGTACAGACAACTGCCGGCTGCAGTTATTATGCAGTACAGAGCAGTGCACTACAGTACAATACGTGTCATGCAGTACAGAGCAGTGCAGTACAGTACAGTACAATACGGTATCATGCAGTACAGAGCAGTGGTGTACAGTACAATACGGTATCATGCAGTACAGAGCAGTGCATGTACAGTACAGTACAGTACGGTATCATGCAGTACAGAGCAGTGATGTACAGTACAATACGGTATCATGCAGTACAGAGCAGTGATGTACAGTACAATACGGTATCATGCAGTACAGAGCAGTGATGTACAGTACAATACGGTACCATGCAGTACAGTACAGATAAGAGATATATCAATCGATAATATGCACTAATATTACACTTTAAAAATGGGGGGGGGATATAGCAAGATTTAAATAGATATATATGCATATAGATATATGCATATTATAGTGTGTGTATGTATATATATATATATATATATATATATATATGTATATTTATAGATATAGATATCGATATAGATATAATATTAAAACAAAACTATTGCACCTAGTAAAAGAAACGTACACTAACTTTGTTACAGACATCCATACACTACGCCCTACTCTCTCTCTCTCTTCTCTCTCATCTCTTCTTCTTCATTCTCTCTCCTCTCTCCTCTCTCTCTCTCTCTCTCTCTCTCTCTCTCTCTCTCTCTCTCTCTCTCTCTCTCTCTCTCTCTCTCTCTCTTCTCTCAGTAAATGTTATTGCAGCAGACTTGCTACTACTCTGCTCCTTTTCGCGCAAACACACTTACTTACAGAAGACCAACTTTGCATGTGAAAGATTGCCATTATACTTTGGGTCAGATTTAAGCGCGCCTCAGACACTAACAATAAAGAAAAAATTGACCTGTGCACCCGAGGGATTACCAGCGCACTGGATCATGTAATTAATCAAGCGCCTGTACAGTATTTATTATGTTTATTTATTATTTTATATCGAGGGTAATGGAATAAGCACTCATGTGCTTTTTTACATCCAGTCCTCGTGCGTATGCAGTTTTGTAAATGTCATCTGTTCCCACCAGCACACAATGACCTACTCTTACGAAAACTGGAACCGGATTTAACGTGTGCGAAAGATGTTCTGCGTGCGTTCGCACACGGGGCCTCGGTTTACAGTCTCTCATCCGGACTTTGGGGAGAGTGGAGTCAGCACTGATGTTAACTCCAGGAAAAAAATATCCTCGACCGGGAATCGCACCTGGGTCGTCAAATTGCCAGCACAATGTTCACTAGGCTCTCCCGTCCCCCTAGGGGTAGAGGTTGTAAGTAATTGTAGGGTCACATCTATGGATTGTTCCGCGCTCAGTAATCCTTTCACAAGAAAACTGAAAACGAATATCGCATTTCTAAAACAAAAAAATCCAAGCGTTCAAGTTACGTTACCAATTATAGGATAGACCTGTTTTAACCACTACTGTTGGCATGGCACTACATCCGATAATGTTCGTCCTGATTACAAATGTCTGTTTTGATTAACTTAGAGAGAGAGAGAGAGAGAGAGAGAGAGAGAGAGAGAGAGAAGAGAGAGAGAGAGAGAGAGAGAGAGAGAGAGAGAGAGAGAGAGAGAGAGAGAGAGAGAGAAGACAGACAGACAGACAGACAGACAGACAGACAGACAGACAGACAGACAGACAGACAGACAGACAGACACAGACACAGACACAGAGACACAGAGAGAGAGACAGAGACAGAGACAGACAGAGGGACAGAGACATACAGACAGACAGATAGAGAGAATAAGAGACAGAGAGAGACAGATAGAGACATAAACACAGTGACAGAGAGAGACAGAGACAGAGGGACAGAGACACACAGACAGACAGAGAGAATGAGAGACAGAGAGAGACATAAACACAGTGAAAGACAGAGACAGAGACAGACAGATATACAGACAGACAGACAAATTCAAGATTTGAGATTGAATTTGTTTAACTCCTTTTTGGGGCATGGAGGATTACAAACATATTTAACAGGAGAATAAATGAAATACCGAATC
>CM060331.1:55746084-55748584 GCA_030674155.1 Stramonita haemastoma
ACACAAACACTAATAACACACAAACTCTCAAACACTGAAACACAACCACACACACACACACACACACACACACACACACACACACACACACACACACACACACACACACACACACACACACACACACACACCACACACACACACACACACACACACACACACACACACACACACACACAACACACAACACACACACACACACACACAACACACACACACACACACACACACCACACACACACAACACACACACACACACACACACACACACACACAGCAAATGTATTGCTTACTCAATGTACTATCTGGAAATAAAATTTTGACTTTGACTTTGACTTTGACTTTGACTTTGACTTTGACTTTCACACACACACCACACACACACACAAAACACACACACACACACACACACACACACACACACACACACACACACACAACCAATATATAATTATCAATCAACAAAAATAATAGAAGAAGAGCTAGAAAACAGGAAAATGGCGTAGTGTGATATAAGCGAAAACAACAATAGGCTGACATAAGACAAAAACAAAAACAACAAAAACAACAAAAACAGGAGTGTACAAAAACGATAATATATAATGAAGGTAGATAGCCTACTCCCTCATTAAAACAACCCCAGCTGTTCTTGCCAACGAGCAAAATAATTAAAACTAGAGGCAGAAAATACAAAAAAATACTGTGACAAAGTTTTGATATTTTTTGTTATTGTTTTCGGTTTTTTCTTTGATTTTGGCTCTGTGTGTGTGTGTGTGTGTGTGTGTGTGTGTGTGTGTGTGTGTGTGTGTGTGTGTGTGTGTGTGTGTGTGTGTGTTGTGTCGTGGTGCGTGCGTGCGTGGTGTCGTGCGTGAGTGCGTGCGTGTGCGCACGTGTGTGTATGTGTGTGTGTATATATATCACATATCATAAAGGACGTTAGAATTTCTTTTTAGAGTTTGAGGGGGCTGGGTCTTTTGTGCTGTATTTTGTTTTTGTCATAGTTTTGTTTTGTTTTTGAATCATTTTGTTGTTGTTGGTTTGTTGATTTTTTTGGTGGGGGAGGCACTTGTTTTGTTGCGTTCAGTATTTTTTATGGTTAATTTCCTCTTCGAGTATTTAACCTTGGCTTTTGGGTTCAGTTTGTTGTTATTTGTTCTATTTGGTGTCTAAATGTTATTTCATATTGCCGAGTTCATTTTGCTGCATGTTTCTGTGTCTCTTTCTTTTCTTTTTTTTTTGTTTTTTTCTGTGACTTTAATTGTCAATCATTTTTTTCACTTCTCTTCATTTCTACTCATTATTTCATCCTTTTGTCTTTGGTTTTTCATCTCATTTTTAGTCCTTCTTTTTTCTTTATTTTCTTTCTTAGTTTAGTAATTATTTTCTCTTTTTTTTTCTTCTTTTTCTTCTTTCTTTCTGTCATTTTTTACTTTCCTTCTTTCTTACTTCTTTTTTCTTTTTTTTTTCTTTCTGTCTTCTTTCTTCTTTCTTTCATTCTTGCTTTCTTTCTTCCATCTTTTCTCAATTTCTCCTTTCTTTATTGTCTTAATTCCTTTTCATTTATTCATTCATTCATTCATTCATGCATTCATTCATTCATTCATTCATTCATTCATTCATTCATTCGTTCATTCATACATACATTCATTCATTCATTCATTCATTCATTCATCCTTTCATTCCAAGTTTTGTCCTTTCTTTCTATACCTATCTGTACATTCATCCATTCATGTCATCAATTATTTATGCAGTATACTCAAAGGAAACAAAACGAAACATCCGAAACATTTGCAAAAGTGGCAAGAAGTTGATAGATCTTTTCTACAACTGTGGCAGGCTGCTTACATACCGTATGTCTGTCTGTCAGTCTGTCTGCCTCTTTGTCTGTCTGTCTGTCTCTCTGTCTGTCTCTCTGTCTCTGTCTCTCTGTCTCTCTTTCTACCTTCCATCTTTTTCTTACCCTTCCCATCTCTCTCTCTCTCTCTCTCTCTCTCTCTCTCTCTCTCTCTCTCTCTCTCTCTCTCTCTCTCTCTCTCTCTCTCTACTCACCTCCATCACTCTCTCTCTCTCTCTCTCTCTCTCCCTCCACTACTCACTCCACTACACTTTCTCTCCCTCTGTCCCTTCCTCTATCTCTCTTTTTTTCTTTATGACAAGGCTCCTTATTATTCTCTTTGTTTTGGGCAGTGCTATATAACAAGACACACATGCTCTCTTTCGTCACGATTTCCTTCTAGAAGAGAATGGCATCGGTACATCAGCTGTACAGACACACACAGGCTGACAAAACTGATGATGAGCCGTTGTTACAACACAGCCAACCATCCTTCATTGATTTAGTTTTGTTGTCTTAGTGTCCTACCTCTACCTCCCCTCCCCCCTTTCATTCTCCATCCCTCCCCCCCCTCCCCTTCCATCATCTCCTCTCTCTCTCTCTCCTCTCTCATCTCTCTCCTCTCTCTCTCTCTCTCTCTCTCTCTCCCCTCTCTCTCTCTCTCTC
>CM060331.1:55756084-55763584 GCA_030674155.1 Stramonita haemastoma
GAAGATCGCATTGTTCTATACAACTTCCAAACTGTAAATCTATGAGCAATGAGCATTGTGTCTAAATGCATTATTGATCATTTAATATAATGGTGACGAATGATGGTTTATCAGCTTTATCATTTTTAATGTAGCATGCGCATGATCGTAGATTTACAGTTCTAACAGGGGCCGGTTTTATGAACGGAAGTCACAGTCGTACCATTTAAGTTTATTCTTCTTTATGATCGATATGGTATGGGTATGCCACAAGATCAAACGGACTTGCAAAAACAATACTGCAAGGCACTGTCCAGGGAGAAGAAAAAGAGGCAGACCAAGGGAAGAGATGGGAGGACAACCATCAGCGAATAGACAGGCCTAGAACTAAAACAAAACCCTGAGAAAGGCAGAACAGAGAGAGGAATGGAAGGAACTGGTTGTCAAGTCTTCAGGGATGCACCCACAGTCGCCAGACTACATCAGTGAAATCACAAACACTTACGTGCGCACCCGTATACCCAAGCATCCACACACCCACACAGCTCGCGCGGCACACACACACACACACACACACACACACACACAACACACACCACACACGCACACACACACACACACACACACACACACCACACACACATTTCGCTCTGTCTCTCACATGGCGTTCATACAAATCATTCAGTTTCATTTGCTCAGAGCCCACAATTTTCCCACACCTTGTTACAGTGTTGTTTAGTACATTTTTCTTTTTGATAGTCAGGCTTTTGTATTAAAACAGTAAGGAGAAGAAAAGGTCAAATTCTATAAATCGTTGATATTGTGTTGTAAACTTTTAATATTTACTTGAAAATTCCGGAGTTTCTGAAGGAAAAAAATGTAAGAATGGCAGCTCCTGTTTACAAGATCTGTGCTTGGCTCAAAGTTTAGTTTATCATTGATAATAGTACTTAGGTATTTGTAATCATGCACACACTTAACCGTTACACCATCAATATAAAGATTTGGTATGGGCTCAGGGTTTTGCGAAAATCCATTAACATTTCTTTAGTCTTTTAAACGTCTAAGCCAAGACAGAGAGAGAGAGAGAGAGAGAGAGAGAGAGTGAGAGCGAGAGGAAAGCGAGAGCGAGAGAGAGGAGGAGAGAGAGAGAGAGAGAGAGAGAGAGAGAGAGAGAGAGAGAGAGACAGACAGACAGACAGACAGACAGACAGACAGACAGACAGACAGACAGACAGACAGACAGAACAGACAGACAGACAGAGATAGAGACAGACAGACAGACAGACAGAGACAGACAGACAGAGGCAGAGAGGTAGACAGACAATCAGACAGACAGATATAGACAGACAGAGACAGAGAGGAGCAATTCGATAGATAGGGAAAGACAGATACTCATAAATCAGCCGTGACTGAAAGTGTAATCAATTCCTGAATGGGACATTTTGAACTCTATCTGTCTGTGTGTTTTTCTCTGTCTTTCTGTTTGTCTGTATCTCTTTCTCTGTTTTTCTCTGTCCCTGTGTGTCTCTGTCTATGTCTTACTACCTCTGTCTCTTTCTTACAACCTATCGGGACGGAATAGCCTGGTGGTTTAGAGTGATGCGTTCGTGATTTGCTGACCCGGGTTCGAACCTCGTTTAAGATGATTTTTTTCTCTGGAGTTAACATCAGTGCCGACTCCACTCTCCCCAAAAGCCCTTTGGATGAGACAATAAACTGAAGTCCCGTGTGTGAACACACGCAGAACATCTTGTGCACACATTAAAACCCGTTCCACTTTTTGGAAGAGCAGACCATTTTGTGCCAGTGGAAACGGATGAAAAAATATACAAAACTGCATACACAGGGGGAAATGGATGTAAAATAACCCACATGAGTGCCTATTCCATTATCATCCAAAAAAAAGCAACATAATATTTCAATCGTCTGATTTTGTCTTTGGCTCTTTATGTCTGATTGTCTGTCTATCTCTCTGTGTCTGTCTGTCAGTCTTTCGGTCAGTCTTTCTGTATGTTTGTCTGTCTGACTGTCCCTGACTCTCTGTCTGTCTGTCTGTCTCTGTCTGACTCTGTCTGTCTGTCTGTCTGTCTGTCTGTATCTCTCTCTCTCTCTCTCTCTCTCTCTCTCTCTCTCTCTCTCTCTCTCTCTCCTCTCTCTCTCTCCCTCTCTCTCTCTCTCTCTCATCCTCTCTCTCTCTCTCTCTCTCTCTCTCTCTCCTCTCTCTTCTCTCCTCTCTCTCTCTCTCTCCTCTCTCTCTCCTCTCTCTCTCTCTCTCTCTCTTCTTCATTTTGATCTTTCTCTTGAACGTTATTGACCTCTCTTTATTTCTTTTTACTTTATCTCTTTTTTTCTTTCTGTCTTTTCTCGTTAGAAAAGAAAACAAACCTAGCGACGTCTTAAAGGTTTGGGTGACATGTATGCAATTAAGGCTACAAGTGTATTTTTCATGAGAACTTCTTTTGGGTTTTTTCTTCAGGGTTATTTTTTTTTTTTATTTCAAGTATTTGTTGGATTATTTCCTCGTGAGAAAATTGCGCTTCCCTGACAGTAGCGTCAGCTGAGCTATCGTCCATAAGATTTGGAATTCAATATGCTGCTGCTGCTGCTGTTGTATTTGTTTTAGTTGTGTCTGTTTGTATGCCTGTCTCTGCATCTCTCATCTCTTTGTGTCTGTCTATAGGTCTGTCAGTCGGTCGGGTGGTCAGTCTGTCTATCTAACGTCTGTCTGTCTTGTGTCTGTCTATTCTGTCTGTCTGTCTGTCTGTCTGGGTTTTTTTTTGCCTTGTGTGTGTGTGTCTGTTGACTGTCTGTCTGTTTTACTGTTTGACTGTCTGTCCGTCCGTCCGTCGTCTGTCTGCCTGTCCGTCCGTCCGTCCGTGTGTCTGTCTGTCTGTCTGTCTGTCTGCCTGTCTGTCTCACATATGCACACGCACATTGATTTGGAGTTGTGATTAGATAATCACCATCCCCGAAGTCGAATACGGCTACCAATCAACAATGATGATCCCACACAGCCACATGTGCAAATCCTCACTGTTGGAGAACCTCAGATGCTTTTGCCCAGGAATAAAACAAAAAACAAACAACAAATAACACAAGGAAAACAATCTGATGTTAAGGTTGTCTTTACCAATATTAAGTTCTAACATAGCAACCGGTACCTTTCATTAATAACAGGTACAATTTTCCTCTGATAGTCGTGAGTGACAATTTCATGCTTCACTCTTCATGGCTAGAGATACTCGAAGACAGCCATATTAGAAAATGCTGACATTCACATTCTCTACGTCTGCCAGTGGTTGCTGGGAGTGGTGAGAGAAAGAGAGTATACAGTGTCATAGTGTAAGTAACCCTGTGGACAAAAACGGTCGCATACGCAAAATCTCATCGTTGGTGAACCTTGAAGCTCTTGCCCAGAACCGAAAAAAAAATGGTATTCAATTTGATTCGATTTATTTCACACTGTATAGGAGTTAAAGGCTTTGATTGTGACAAAGCACAAATTTATGACATCATTCTTAAAGAGCAGTTGACAGCCTTTAAAAAAAACAGCTAAGAGGGGTGCATAGGCAACTGTAAACGTGACATTTTGTAGACTTCAGGGAACTTTTATGGCAAAGAAGTCATTATTTTGTGTTTGATGCAGGCCTGCGTGCATGTACATGCTTTGACTGTTAAAGTAAGGTTTCAGTGCAATTCATTTCTGTAAAGTATGTCCAGAACTGTAAAATGCATAGAAGGAAACAGACTAGGAGTCATAGAAGTGAACACAACTAGGGATATAGTTAGATAGAGCGAAAGAAAGAAAGAAAGAAAAAGAAAGAAAGAAAGAAAGAAAAAGAAAGAAGAGAGAGAGAGAGAGAGAGACAGAAGAAGAGAGAGAGACATGAGAAGAGACAGTAGAGAGACAGAGGAAGAGGAGGGGGGGCAGGCAGAGAGAAGGAGAGAGATAGAGAAAAAAATTGGAGAATAGATAGATAGATAGATAGATAGATAGATAGATCAGATAGATAGAAGATAGATAGATAGATAGATAGATAGATAGATAGATATGATAGATAGAAGAAAGAAGACAGACAGACAGACAGACAAGAAGAAGACAGACAGACAGACAGACAGACAGAAAGGGAGGATGGAGAGAGGATGAGAAAGAAAGAGGGGAAAAGAGAGACAGAGACAAAGACAGAGACAGACTAACAAACAGACAGACAGAGACAGAAACAGGCATACAGACAGACAGACAGAGACAGATAATGGCGCTAGAATTTGCAACCCAAGACATAGAGAAAAGAATGGAGGTCAAATAACACTAATCAATTCAAAATCTGTATTTCTGCCCGGGGTGTGAATAAGTAGAACATGAGTTTATGTCTTTTATTTTTCTAGCCCTCGCCAAAAGAGCACATGCACATACACAAACGCGCGCATGCGCGCAAGCACGCACAACACACGCACACACACATACACACACGCACGCACACACACACACCACACACACACACGCACACACTCACGCACACACAGACACAGACACAGACACACACACACACTTACACACACACACACACACACACACACACACACACACACACACACACACACACACACACACACCCACGACACACCACACACAAACGCGCGCGCGCGCAGATTTAGCAGCGACATTATTTACGTCCGTTGCTTAGTGAAGATGATAACCATTGCGGGATGCAGGATAGGGGTTAGGAATATTTACAAACACAAGGTTTTATCACCACGGGACAATGTCAGTCTGTTTTATTCTGATAGTGCAGTTCTCTGTATAATACTTAGACTTTTGAAGGAAGAACTTGACGCGAAGTTTGCGTGTATGGCAGTCAAGTACCTTTCTATATTGGCAGCAATACCCCAACTTCAGGTAAGCATGAATAAAAAATATATAAATTTCGTATTTGGTCTATGTAGTTCAAAGTTTCGACACTGGAATCAGCATATGAATTTAATCAGTACGATGATGGTAAAGAAAATGTCCAAAATCTTCTGCGAATGCATTTTTTTTCTTCTTCTTTTCTTTTCTTCTTCTTCTTTCTTCTTCTTTTCTTCTTTCTCACATTCTTCACATTCTTCTTCTTGCATTCTTCTTCATTTGCAATTCTTCTTTGCAATTCTTCTTCTTTTTTGCAATTCTTTTCTCCGCAATTTTTCTTCTTCTTCTTTTATATCGAGGATAATGGCATAAAGCACTCGTATGCTTAATTTTTACATGCAGTCCTCGTGCGATGAGTTTTTTTTGTAAATTTTGTCATCTATTTCCACCAGCACACGATGTCCTACTCTTTCGAAAAGTGGAAAAGGTTTCAACGTGTGTGCAAGATGTTGTTTCTAATTTTCAGCAGTTATACTGAAGCCAGTCCGCTTTTCGAAAGAGTAGGTCATTGTGTGCTGGTGATAACAGATTACAAATTTTACAAACTGCGTACACACGGGGGCGGAATTTAAAAAAGCACATGAGTGCTTACTCTATTGCTCTCGAATAAAAGAGTTGATAAAAAAAACACCAATTCAATAACTAAATAATAGTATTTATCTCAATCTAACAACATAGGAACCACCTGGTAAAGCAACCAGTTTTGGAATCTCTTAGAAATACCTGGCAAAATGATGATGGTACTCCGTTTACAAGCTACACCTGCTCACGTAATCATGATATACCTGTGTGCATCACTTAGTTCAGCGTGAATGTGTTTGTTGACCTGGTGGTGATGGTAATGAATATACTGCAGGGTAGGGTCAGGAGGCCTGGGCAGTGTCAGCCTTGTCCTGACTTTTACACAAGTGCAGGATGCTGATGGAGATTCATGGCTGTGGCCGTTCCCGGACCCTCTTGGTGGTTTCACAGGCCGCGATGTTCAAATTTGGTTTAGCGTTATTGATGGTGTTGTTTTGGCTTGGAGGCTGGGTGGCAACGACCTTTTCCTTAAGTCTCTCTTTGATGCACTGCAGGTGCGTCTTCTTGCATCGTTCACCTTCTCTTGCAGTTTCAGGTGTGTGCTACGATGTTGTTGTTGTTTTTTTGTGGTGTTACAGCAACAAGGATATTTATCATTGCTTGCGTCTTGTGTGTTTCGTTTAATTTGTTTTTCCCCCTCTCCGTTATTTCGTTGTGGTTTTACTTTCCTGTTTTTTTCTTCTTTCTTTCTTTTGTCAAAACAAATAGATATTACATAAGTTTTGTTTTGAACATATGTTCTAAGCATATTTTCTTTCTCTTTTTATCATCGTCTTTTGAGGGCAGCTTCAAAAGGCCACAGGAATATCAAATATTCCTTTGAATGCAATTGACACTTTTAAATTCTGAAAAGTGTCTTGCTGTAAGATACCACAGCAGGTGGAGTTTCAATCACCGCCGGGACCTCTGATGAGGGCTCATCCAGGAGCCGAAACTCGAGTCAGGTCAGGCCAAAGGCATGGTTTTTACTTAAAAATGCCTACAATGCTGCCACTGAAAGACATTATTCCTATAATTTTTTTTTTCATTTCTTTTTTTATTTGAATCTTTGATAAGTCATTTTCAAAATGATTGAGAAGTTGGTACCTGCACTTGTCTTTCCTCACTACTTTTTCCTCAGTAAGTTTTGTTTTGAAGAGACATTTCACAGGTGTATCTAAGAATATACTAATGGTCTAAACCAAACCTCTCAAAATTTCCAGGTGGTGATGGTTGGTTGGTGCTACTGTTCTTAAATTGGATAAAATTGATAAATTGATTCATGCGGGGACATGAATATAAGCAAAACAACCCACCAACGTCCAAACTTTCCCCGATGACTTTGCTGGAACAGCATGACAATGTCATACACACCACAAGCACACGAAAGCCATACAATTTATAAACAAACAAACAACAAGCAAACACACATAAGGAAGAAACTGAAGTATAAACAACAAAAACACAAACAAACAAACAAAAATTAAGAAACAAATACCCCTCAGACAACCCCCACCCCCCCCACCCCCACAAAAAATACAAGCAAACAAACAAAACGTAAGAAAGTAAACACTCCCAATCCCCAAGACCAATAAACAAACAAATTTTGAAAAAAAATGGAATCAATGTCACAGTTACAAAAAAAAGAGAAAAATTACCAGGCGTTGTGATTACACTGTAAAATCTATGAACAAAAACATAATCAGAAAACTTGACAAGCATCCAAAATATAAACAAGAGAAATAAATTATCAGCAGTAGAAATAACAGTGCAACCTGAATATGATAGCATGGACAGTAAAACAACAACAACAAACAAACAACAACAACGAAAAACTAACAAACAAAAAGTACATGATTTGGTTTCACTAAAGAAAAAGAACAAAAATCATTACTGGAAGGCAAATGTGGTAGCCACGATATTTTTTAGCTTTAGATTATTGCCAGCAAGTAAATTTTGAAACACATCTGCAGCTGAAATAAACCTAAGTACTGGATAAGCTGAGGTCTCTGACTCCTCCCTCCCAATGATGGCATAGGTTATGGGAACAC
>CM060331.1:55781084-55798584 GCA_030674155.1 Stramonita haemastoma
TCACAGCCATCACACAGTGCAGCACTGGTGTGAGAGCTGAAAAACCTCCAGGGCTGGAAGGGGAATAAGTACATGGCGGAGGAAAAAGAAAAGGATATAAGGATAAGAGAAGAAAGAAGGAAGAAAGAAAGAAGAAGAAAAGGAAGGAAGAAGAAAGAAAAAAGGAGAAAAAGAGAAAGAAAGAAAGAAAGAAAGAAAGAAAGAAAGAAAGATGAAGGACAGAAAGAAAGAAGGAAAGAAAGAAAGAAAGAAAGAAAGAAAGAAAAGGAAGAAGAAGAAAGAAAGAAAGAAAGAAAGAAAGAAAGAAAGAAGAAAGAAAGAAAAGAAAGAAAGAAGAAGAAAGAAAGAAAGAAAGAAGAAAGAAAGAAAGAAAGAAAGAAGAAAAGAAAGAGGGAAGAAGAAAGAAAGAAAGAAAGAAAGAAGAAAGAAGAAGAAAAGAAAGAAGAAAGAAGAAGAAAGAAAGAAGAAGGAAAGAAAGAAAAGAAGGAAAGAAGAGAAGAAAGAAAGAAAGAAAGAAAGAAAGAAAAAGAAAGAAAGAAAGAAAGAAAGAAAAAAGAAAGAAAAGAAAGAAAGAAAGAAAGAAAGAAAGAAAGAAAGAAAGAAAGAAAGAAAGAAAGAAAGAAAGAAAGAAAAGAAAGAAAGAAGAAGAAAGAAAGAAAGAAAGAAAAATGGTGACTTGCTTTAGTTTAACGTCTGATCACTCAAACTGATATTAGACACACACACTAAAAAAAGATGAAAGGGTGTGACATTCAGAGAGAGAGAGAGAGCGTGTGTGTGTGTGTGTGTGTGTGTGTGTGTGTGTGTGTGTGTGTGTGTGTGTGTGTGTGTGTGTGTGTGTGTGTGTGTGTGTGTGTGTGTGTGTATGTGTGTGTGAACATGTTTACAAGAATATGTATCTGTAGATATGCATTTGCGAGCTGAGGTAAAAAGGGGGGGGGGGGGGGGGTGAGTGTGTGTGAGTGTGTGTGAGTGGGCGTGCGTGCATGTGTGAGTGTGTGCGTGCGTGCGTGCGAGCACACGCATGCGTGCATGCATATGTGCGTATGTGTGTGCCTGTGTGTGTGTGTTGTGTGCCTATGTGTGTGTGCCTGTGTGCGCGCGCGGGCGTGAGTGCTTGCCAGAGAGTGACAGAAATATAGAGACTGAAACAAAAAAAGAGAAAGAGAAGTGCACAGAGAGAGAGAGACAGAGACAGAGCCAGACAAAGAGAAATCCAGCGAGTGACATAGAGGAAAAATGGAGACACGGACATTCAGAGGACAAAAAACAATGTCTCGCGGAAAAGATTAAGCATACTAATCGCACAAAAATCTATTTTAACCTTCTTTGTAATGTAAAACTGTTAAAGAAAAATAGACACAAAAAGAAACAGTTCTGCTGGGAAAAAAAACTCAATCTCTTCTCCGCATTAGATGCCCATCTTGTTACCATCATCAGTGAATCTTACAACTCGATGAAAAGCTGGCTCAGCGGTTCTTTGTGTTGGAGTCTAAAAGAAAAGGCCCCCTATGATCCCCCGTCTTTTAAGAAAAAAACATCGCTCTCTGAGGCAGCAAAATCGCATTTCCCACTGGGTGAAAGATGGTTCCTTTTGACATCCTGTGGACCAGATAGCCCCTTTTCCATTTATGAGAAATATGAACCATGCATCACTTTACTTGCTATAGGTTTGTTGAAAGAGAAAAAAATCTATTGTGGGTACTTAAGGTAAAAAGGTAAAGGTGACCCATAACCTAGGCGGTCGTAGGGGAGCGAGGCATCAGAGACCTCAGCTTCTCTAAGGGACCAGCATGTTGAGGGCGGCGCCCATCTCCTCTCCCTCGCTGCTTTACCTTCCCTGACCCTGAAGAGGGCAGGTACCCATTTACAGCTGGGTAAACTGGGGGGGGGGGGGGGGCGTGTACTGAACCCAAGGCGCGCAAACGGTCACCCATCTAACTGGTAGCCACGCTCGACGCTGCTTTAAGTTGACTGGGGGAAAGCGAGTGCTCTGACCACTGAGCTATCCCGCCCCCTTGGGGTACTTAAGAGCAACTTGAAAGAGGAAGTATCGCTTTACTAAGCTGTTTGTTTGTAGACAGAGAAGTAAATCTCCCTGGACGCCTGCAAAAGTAGAAATAAAATAGCTGGGTGTGGGGGGGGGGATTTAATTTCTTTTGGGACTAGTTTTGGCTTTAGGAACAAGCTAAAAGTGGACAATGCTCTTGTGGAAACTGTATCCTTAAAAACAGTAACAAAAAAGTAGGATCAGCAGAATTTGTCATAATATAAGCTTGGATGTAGGCTACAAGAACACATATTCCCGCGCGTGTGCGCGCGCACGCACACACACTCGCACACTCACGCACACCTACACACACATATATCGATTTTTTTTTTACATATATCTATCTATGTATCTATGTATAAATATACATATACATATCATATATATATATATATATATATATATATATATATATATATATATATATATATATATATATATAATATAACATATAGATATATATAGCCCCCAACACACACATATATGTATATATATATAATATCATATATATATATATATATATATATATATATATATATATATATATATATATATAAAATATATATATATATATAGACTGGATGTAAAAAATCAAATGAGTGCTTATTCCATTATCCTCGATATAAAAGAATAAATAAATAAATAAATAAATAAATAAATAAATAAATAAATAAATAAATAAATAATAAATAAATAAATAAATGTATACAGGGATTGGTGTGAGTGTACGCATGCATGGGTACCGGGTGCGAATGTACATGCGGCGAGTGTAGGTAGATGGGTGTTGGCGTGGTTTGATTTTGGCTGTGTTTCTTTTACTCCTTGTTTCTTTGATTACGAAACCCAAGAAAAATACTGGCCATCTCCTGCAGGGTCAATGTTTCTCCTCTGGCTGGCAGGTCAACATGGGGACCACACCCACCATAAACATGAGGTTCGTTTGGGATGGTAAGACAACACTGTCAGTTTGGCTTGACTTTGCTTCGGGTTTTTCTTTTTGACGTCATGAAAATACAACCAGTGTGTAGGGTCCTATGAGACAGGGATATAAAGTAAATCATTTTAAAAAAGAGAAAGGGAGTGAGAGAGAGTGAGGGAGAGAGAGAGAGAGAGAGAGAGGAAGGAGAGAGAGAGGAGAGAGAGAGAGAGAGAGAGAGAGGGAAGAGAGAGAGAGAGACAGAGGACAGAGACAGAGGACAGAGACAGAGAAGAAGAGAGACAGAGAGAGAGAGAGACAGAGACAGAGACAGAAAGAAGAGAAGAGACAGAGAGAGAAGAGACACAGAGAGAGAGAGAGTAAAATAAATGTAAAGATATGCCCCTAACATATACAGTTGCTGGGAAGAGAGGTTTCAGTGACCTCAGCTTCTCTAGGAGCCAGCATTTTGAGGGCGGCTCATTTCTCCTTTCATTCGCCCCTTTACCTTCCCTGACCCTGAAAAGGGCATGTACCCCTTTACATCTGGGTGAACTGAGGGACTGTACAGAAGCCGAGGTGCACAAACGGTCGCCAATCCAATTGGTAACCATGCCCAAGACTGCTTAACCTTGGCTTTGGGAAAGCGAGTGCTCTGACCACTGAGCTATACCGTCCCCCGAATGCGTACAACGGAAGCGGAAACGGAATACATCCATACATAATAATGGAAGCTTGTTAATGTGTTGTAGCTAGTCTGTGTTGTCGGAAATCTGCAATACCGTCCATGTTCCACGCCTATGCCCACTAGCTGCCGATTTCTATTGATTTTGGAAGTGATGTCGGTAAATTATGCTGGTGATTGTTATCTATGACTTGGAAAAAAAATCGGCTTCGTTTTTTTTTTA
The DNA here is from genome assembly GCA_030674155.1 of Stramonita haemastoma. Classification (NCBI taxonomy): domain Eukaryota; kingdom Metazoa; phylum Mollusca; class Gastropoda; order Neogastropoda; family Muricidae; genus Stramonita; species Stramonita haemastoma. Next base: position 55,784,959 of record CM060331.1, read on the forward strand.
GAAAAGTAAGTGGTTCGTTCAGGCGTTGTAGTCACTGACTTACAATCAATAACTGAGTGTGTGCATAGCCTCCAAACTGGTCTTTGGGTGAAAATGAACCACATGGTTAAAGAAAAAATGAACAGGGAAAGTTCTTGCTGATGTGATGTACAGAAATGTTACGCACAGCCTATTTTCAAAGGCAATGAAGCCAGCCACTCTTCTCCACCATCCACAAGTTGCTGATGTCAGTGTAGAGCACTATGAACACGGTTAACGACTGCACTTTTCTCTTCACTTCTTAAAGAGTTATGGGGCGTGCCACCAAACTTTCCGCCAGTGTGCCAGGAATCAGTGGAACCTCGCGAACTTGTCCCCCTTCTCCTCCTTCCTTTCGCTCCTTGACGAGGTATCGGGCAGCTGGGGGAAACTTTCAGGCAGTATGTTGTGAAAGTTGGAGTGAGGGCACGGGTAGGATAACCTTGTGTGAGAGCTTTGCATTCACAGTTTGGTAACCAGAAAGCGATCGAGCTCCGATTTGAGCTTATACCCAGACGCCTGTTCAGTGGGAGGATCTTTTCCCCCAGGGTTAACATCAGCTCGAGTGTATAATTATATTACATACATGTGTATGATTCTTCACCCTCTGCCCCATTCTTTATCTTCATTTTGAATACGTCTGATAATTGACGTTTATTGTCTCTCGGCTAAAGCTCCGAGGTTCACCAGTGGTGGGGTTTAGATAGCCACATTCTGACTTCGGAGAATTACAGTTGTCATTTACTTTGCAGTGAATGAAAATCAAACTGAGAAAAAAGAAGAAGAAGGAGAGAAGAAGAAGAAGAAGAAGAAGAAGAAGAAGAAAAAGAAGAAGAAGAAAGAAGAAGAGAAGAAGAAGAAGAAGAAGAAGAAGAAGAAAGAAGAAGAAGAAGAAGAGAAGAAGAAGAAGAAAAGAAGAGAAACAACAAACAACAAACGCACAGATCTATAATAAACCATTTTGCCCATTCCTTATAACCACGTAGTTTCTAGCAAACATTTTTTTCTTCTTGTGATGCAAAAGATTAGTATGCACCTAACATATTCTGCACTCTGAACGATTCAAACTTTCTAAACAAATCAAATGCACACTGCATGCAATAAAAATAATGTTTCAAGCATTCTAAATAAACAAAATGTTTACTGCAGTCTGAATGGTTTAAACATTCTAAATAAACCAAATGTTCACTTCAATCCTAATGCAATTTCTGACAAACATTCTTCAGACTTAACAGTCTTGTATCCCCCCAAAAGGAACCTAAACTCCCGCTAGGAGGAAACTATCACAACATCAAATAAGAGCACACATACACATCAACACAACACAACACACACAACACAACACCCCACACACACACACACACACACACACACACACACACACACACACACACACACACACCACACATGAACACAACACACATATCTATAGATCAACCAACATAGGCCTAAACACGTGTGTTCCTTGTAGCCAAACAGTGGGAGTAGGGCGTTGGATTCTGGTTGTCTCAGTGGCAGGTCCATCCCTGATGTTTATGACAGGGGTGGCTATTGATCCGTTGGTTGTCAGTGAAACAACGAAGAAAGGTGGTAGCATGGTTAAGACGTTCACTTGCCCAACAAGTAAACCGTGTGGTTCTGGGTTTAATTTCCAGCCTACACCTTTCTTCCCAGCGTGACGAAAACTTCGAACTGAATGTCAGTGTAATTCGGATAAGACTAAAACACCGAGGGCCCGTGTGTCAACGCACGCAAAACATCTTGCACGCACGTTAAAAACTCGTTTTGCCTTTCGGAAGAGTAGGCCATTGTGTGCCGGAAGGAACGGATAACAAATCAAAACCCGCATACACACAGGTTTCTTGTTTAGACACCATCCCGGAAGACGGAATGTGGCTACTTGGTGGGAGAAAAAACCCAGTCGCATACGCAAAAAATCTCACCATTGGTAAACCTCGTCTCTGTCTATATGTCTGTCTCTTCCTGTCTGTTTGTATGTCTGCTTGCCTGTCTGTTTGTCTCTCTCTGTCTCTGTCTCTCTGTCTCTCTGTCTCCTCCCTCCCCCCCCCCCCCCCCCCTCCCCTCTCTCTCTCTCTCTCTCTCTCTCTCTCTCTCTCTCTCTCTCTCTCTCTCTCTCTCTCTCTCTCTCTCTCTCTCTCTCTCTCTTCGGAGTCGGAGTCCTTCGGATGAGACTTTACACCGAGGCCCCGTGTGCGAACGCGCGCAGAACATCTTGCGCACACGTTAAATCCTGTTCCCCTTTTCGTAAGAGTAGGCCATCGTGTGCCGGTGGGAACAGATGACATTTAAAAAATTGCATACAAACGGGGACTGGATGTAAGAAAAGCCAAGAGTGCTTATTCCATTATCCTTGATATAAAAAAGGCCTCTCTCGGTCCTAGTATCCAGCCCGCCAACCAACTAATTTTCTCACCAACTAACTGACCGATGAACTGACTAGCTATCAAACCATCAAACTTACTTCTCAATCTACTAGCTCACTAACGACTCAGCTGATCATCTAACAAACCAACCAACCAAACAACTATCTAAGCATAAGAAAATTAACTGAATTAATAACTGGCCAACTAACTTATTTACGTACTAGCTAATTAAATCACTTACCTATTTACTGACAAACTAATCAACTAACTTTCTTAATAACTAACTTACTAACTAGACAGATAAGTGTTTGCACAATTTAATGACTGACTAATAATATTAAATGAGATTTATACAGCGCTGAATCTTGTAGAGTACACAAATCAAAGTGCTTACATTCAAATTAGTCACGTGCATACAACCGTTTACACATTAAATTAACAAATTACATGTCTTCACACACACACACACACACACACACACACACACACACACACACACACACACACACACACACACACACACGTACACACACGCACACACACACGCACGCACGCACGCACGCACACACACACACACTCACTCACATTTTTTTGTCCAGCAGACCTAGTGGCTCATGTGTTTTAGTACAAACTGACCACATATTTTTTAGTTATATAAAAATGAAAGAGAAAAAAATGTCTAGATAAGATCTAGCAAAAGGGTCTACTGACTTTGAGATATTTTGTTTTACTTTTTTCATGATAAATATTGAGATTAAAGAAATACCCCATAATTTTCTCTTTTTTTTTCGACGATCAAGAATAAAACAGTCACATGGGGTGGGGTTTTTACATACATTTAGTCCCCATGTGCATGCTGTTAAGTAAATTTTATCATCTATTCCCACTGGCACACAACAGCCTACTCTTCCAAAAGGTGGAACCGATTTAAATGTGTGCGAAAAGTGTTCTACATATATTTGCATATAGTCTAATCTCAAAGGACTTTCGGTGGAAGATTTGACACTGATGTTAATCCTAGGGAAAAAAAATGGTGGATGGGTGGTCTAGAGGTAACGCGCTTGCCTAGAAAGCGAAAAGCCCAGGTCGAAGTGTCCGTAGTTTGAATCCTGTTTGGACCCAAAGCTTTTCCCCCATCCATTAGACCATGAATGGTGGTCTGGGCGCTAGTCTTTCGGATGAGACAATAAACTGAGTCCGTGTGTTACACATCATTATTTAACCCACGTAAAAGAACCCACGGCAACAAGGGGGTTGTCCCCTGGGAAAATGATGTAGACAAAATCCACTCTGATAGAGAAACGAATACAGTTGCAGACAGGAAAAATAAAATAAAATAAGGGGTTGACGCTGCACATGTGGCGACGCGCTTTCCCTGAGGAGAGCAGCCCGAATTTAACGCAGAAAAATCTGCTGTGACATAAAGTGGTATAAGATTTTTTAAAAATAAAATATATAAACAATCCTTTTGAACGGGCGTCTTGTTCGGGGACTCGATCCCCTGCTGTCAGATCATGGGCGCGACACTCTAACCACCAGGCTATTCCACTCCAGACTGCTGTTATAATCCTAGGGGGTCAGGCCGTTCATAGTTGGAGACTGCACAGGCACACATGACTTAGCTGTACGCTAAAACTTTTTGAACGCATTCTATTGCTATCCAGACATGAAATGGTCATTGTTTGGGGCTAAGCAATTCTCCTAAAAACCAATATACTGCAAGGCACTGTCCACGGAGGAAGAACAAGAGGCAGACCAAGGAAGAGATGGGAGGACAACATCAGCGAATGGACAGGCCTAGAACTCAACCAATTTTTTTTTAGAAATGCAGAACAGAGAGGGGGAATAGAGAGAACTGGTTGTCAAGTCTTCAGGGGTGCCCCCACGGTCACTAGACTAAGGGATAGATAGATAGATAGATAGATAGATAGATAGATAGATAGATAGATAGATAGATAGATAGATAGATAGATAGATAGATAGATAGATAGATAGATAGGCAGACAGGCAGGCAGGCAGGCAGGCAGGCAGGCAGGCAGGCAGGCAGGCAGGCAGACAGACAGACAGACAGACAGACAGACAGACAGACAGACAGATAGATAGATAGATAGATAGATAGATAGATAGATAGATAGATAGATAGATAGATAGATAGATAGATAGATAGATAGATAGATAGATAGATAGATAGATAGATAGAATTCTCATAAATGATTTATTCATTCGTGTAAGGAAGATTATGTTCTTCCTTCTTCGAGCGCACCAACAATGACTATCGTTGTCAGTCATATCCACGAAAAATGCGTTAACGTTGTTTTGCCATTAAGCCCCTAACAAGTCAGTCCCAGCACAGCTGACTTCGGCGTAGGACGGAATTGTTATCTTGTAAGTCTGTCAGGAAAAAAACAAACAAACCAACAAACAGAAGAATGGACCAAAATAACAGAAAATAGACAAGAAGGAGGTAACAAAAAGAAAAGAAACAAAGGCAAAAACAAAGAGAGGGATAGAAAAGAGGGAATTCCTAGTACAGACGTTTTCATAACGTGAAGATGCTCTTTATACTGACAGGCCCCCGGCATAACTATCCACAGGGGTGGAGGGGAGAGATTTTTTTCGACTGTGTACTCCATAAACTATTGCCTTTGAGGCCAGTGTATGTTCTGATTTGGGGTATGAGTCAGCCCAGCTGAAGAACTGCAATTTACGATATTCTACAGACGACGGCGGATTAAGAAAAAAACGTAAATAAACCTGAGGTCACACCTGATGATTCACCTGGCTTTGAATCATTATGGCCCGCACGTGTCACTCGTGTGTGTGTGTGTGTGTGTGTGTGTGTGTGTGTGTGTGTGTGTGTGTGTGTGTGTGTGTGTGTGTGTGTGTGTGTGTGTGGTGTGTGTGTGTGTGTGTGTGTGTGTGTGTAGGCGTGCGCATGCGTGTGTTGTCTGACTTTGCAATTATTTGTGTTCATTCCACCCCCCTTCCCCAATCAAAGATTAACACCATTTCTCTCCTTTACGCAAAAATATATTGCAACATGTTAACATTGATAGAGAAAGATTGAGAGAGGGAGAGACAACAAAACAAAGAAAGACAGACTGACTGACACACAGACACATAGATAGATATACAGAGACAAAAACAGAGAGGCACAGAGATATAGAGACAAGAGACTGAGAGGGGAGGGAGCGAGAGGGGTGGAAGGGGTATTTCTGTATTAAAACTGTAAATTCAATGAAGAAGAGAAAAGTAGTCATTTTTTGTTCCATTTTATTATTCTATTACAAGTTCCCTGTCTATCAATATATTAATCAAACGAATCTTCAAAAAAATACCTCCAGATAATTGCGTTGTCTACAATAGCAGGAGAGGTGATGAACCTATGAGCAAACTTGTATTGTGATGTATTGTATTGTATTGTATCATTTTTGTACAGTATCACATTGACTTTTGGGGGGTATTTTTTTTTGTTTGGCCGCTTCTTCTTCTGTGACGCTCCTGTCCCTGCTGTTTCCACGTGGCTCGTGTCAATCTGCCCACCACAGTCAGTCCCAGAATCATTATGTCGGCATCACATTGACATTATCTCATTGCATTGTGTTGTGCTGTAGTGTACTGTAGCGTATCGCATCATGTCTGATTATATCATTTTGTGTTATATTTCATTGTAAAGGTAAAAGGTAAAGGTGTCCCATAACCTGTGTGGTCGTAGGGGAGCGAGGCGTCAGAAGGCGGCGCCCATTGTATCTACTGTATTGTATGCTCTTTTGAGTCACAGCGGAGCGAGATGTCAGAGACCCTAGGTTCTCCAGGGGCAAGCATATTGAGGGAGGGGCCATCTCCTCTCCCTCTCGGCTTTACCTTCTCTAACCCTAAAGAGAGCAGGTGGCTAGCCATTAAACGTGCCATGGGGAGAGCAAATGCTCTGACCACAAAACTATCCCGTCCCTATATTTCAAATAAACTGGTTTTTAAAATTGCATACTATTAATATATGGAGTTTTGGAGCGTTGAACCTTGCACAGCAAACGAATCAAAGCGGTTATATATAAATCATTCACACGCATGTGACCATTCACAAAAAAAAAAAAAGATTTCAAATTCAGACACCCCCCACAAGCGCGGGCACACACATACACACACATACACACACATACATACACATACACACACATACATACACATACACACACATACACACACATACATACACATACACACACACTCACACTCAAACTCACACACACACACACCATGCATACACGCACACACACACACACTCACACTCACACACACCATGCATACATGCATACATGCATACATGCACACACACACACACACACACACACACACACACACACACACACACACACACACACACACACACACACACACACACACACACACACTTTAGTGCTGAATCCACTCCCCGCAAAAGTCCTTCGGATGAGACTATAAACAGAGGCCCCGTGTGCGAACTCACGTAGAACATCTTGCGCACACGCTAAATCCTGTTCCGCTTTTCGTAAGAGTAGGCCATCGTGTGCCGGTGGAAACAGATGACAAGATTTACACAACTGCATACACATGGGGACTAGATGTAAAATAGCAAACGAGTGATCATGCCATTATCCTCGATATAAAACAATAAAAAAAGAATCAAAATAAACACTTACACGAACACGCACATACACACACACTCACATACACACGCACGCGCGCGCGCGCACACACACACACACACACACACACTGCTATTCGTCATGCAAGGGTGTCTCTTAAAAGTAGGAACAGACAAGAGGTGTAGCTATGGAGGAAGATACTAAGTTGGAAACAAGTGTGTCTTGGGGCTGGATTCGAAAGTATCAAACCAAGGCTTTTGGCAAAGTGAGAAAAGGAGGTAATTCTAAAATAGATGGACAGTCTTTCGGATGATACGATGAACCGAGGTCCCGTGTGTTACACATCACTATTTAGCGCACGTAAAAGAACCCACAGCAACAAGGGTGTTGACCCTGGCAAAATTCTGTAGAAAAAAGCCACTCTGATAGGAAAACAAAAACGGTTGCATGCTGGAAAAAGAAATAGAAAATGGGTATGCGCTGCACTTGTGGCGACGCGCTCTCCCCGGGGAGAGCAGCCCGAATTTCATGCAGAGAAATATGCTGTGACATAAAGTGGTACAAAATGCAAAATACAAATACAAGAAATAGAGAAAGAGCAATGGCCAACAGTGAGTTGTTTTAATCTGGGTGTTAATCTAATGTATGCAACATGAATCTGTGTCGATGAAATATTTTTTTATTAAACAAGGATACATGCCACAAAGGGAATTAATAACAAAAAACTATAATAGGCAGAAAATCTAATTACATTTTTTTCAGGCTATCATTTATCCAGCCAGTGTCACACTGCCAGTAGGGTCTCAGACAGCTGTGGAAAACATGAGTTACAGGGCTGGTACTGGTAGATAATTATCTCATTACGTGGTAAGATTGTTTTCCCTCAAGAAGTTTTGGAAGACACTGTGAAGTCTACCCCATTGTCTGATGAATTATTTACAGCCCAGCTTATATACTGTGATTCTCTTTGCAATTCTCTGCCTGTCCAATTCCTAAGTTTTCTTCAGAAGAAGTACAAAGTCATGTAGTCCTCCAAAGCAGACAAGATTTTTTGGTTTTGGTTTGCTTTTTTTGTTTTTTTTACCTACAACTATTATCTCCTTTATGGTGTCATAAAAAGTAGCAACAGCTTTTCAAAACTTAGTGTTGCTTGCCTTGGTTGGTTTCCTTTTTTAAGTATGGCTTACCTGAGCATCATTTTTTTTTTTTAATTCTTTTATATCGAGGATTATGGAATAAACACTTATGTGATTGCAGAGTTTTCAACACAAATTCCTAAACAAACTTATTTTCAGTGACTTCAGAAAACATCACCACTGTTAAACTCTTCACCCTGATTTTGTATCCCTCAATGTTGGACTTAAACAAGGGTATGAGCACAGGGAAATTTTGGATTCAAACAAAACATGAATAGATTTACAGCTTCACGTCACCACCTGTGGTATGGTTTCAAGAGCAATGCTAAACTGTTTTTTTTTGTGCAAGTCTCCGCTTTTGTTGTTGTGCCAAAATTAATCAGCATGCAGGCATGTTTCTTTAAAGGTGACCAGAAGCAAAGCTACATCATTACAATTCATCCACAGGAACAACTTTTACCCATTACCACTGTCAGTTCACTCTAATTATTGCAAAGCATAAAAATGGAATCTGTAACTCAATGTTGTCCATTTTAGGGACTCCTCCATTTCCATTTGCTGCCCAATAAGGGGGGGGGGGGGAGGGGGGCTGGTGGTGACTTTCTCTGTCCCCACGGTCAAGGTCAAAAGGGCTGGAGGTCACATTGACGCTGTTAGTTTATTTATTCATTTATCTATTTATTTATTTATTTCTATTTATCTATACCACTTTATATCACAGTAGATTTCTCTGCGTGAAATTCGGGCTGCTCTCCCCGGGAGAGCGCGTCGCCACAAGTGCAGCACCTTCCCTTTTTTTTTTCTTTTTTCCTCTCTGCAGTTGTATTTGTTTCCTTATCAGAGTGGCTTTTTTCCACAGAAGTTTGCCAAGATGCGTAACCTCTAGAGCACCGATCCACAGTTCAGGGTTGTGCTCACTGTGTGTGTCTGCTTTTTGTGGCTGGGCAGTTAGGGTCAGTAGTAGGGAACTGACCAGGCCTGCTATGATAAGTCATGAAAACTGTGTGTTATTATACACATCCTTTTTCTATGACAATTGCTATACTATTCTGTTTGTATTCAATGATAGATTATATTTAAAAAAATACCATGGTATGGTGACCAAGAATGTGAGTATGCTTATGTGATGTTAGTTTTTACTTCATTCTAAAACTTTCAGACACAAACGAATAGATGTAAGTTATCAGATGGGTATGTATGAAAAAGTCATGTTATAATAACCGTCATTTGAGTAAAAAAAAAAAAAAAAAAAAAAAAATCTCCTAATTGTGAATTTTAATTATGCTCTTGATAGACAGGCACATTCATTGTGTGTTCTGTTTTGGCAACTTTTGGTTTGTGTTTCCTTCTGTTCAACAAAGGACAATGTGTGTTGCCTGATTTCAGTGTTCTTTGTATCTGCTTTTCTAAGATAGACTTTCTTTTTTTTTCTATTCCCCCTTTTCTTAAAATCAAAATTCAAATTTTTATGATTACGATAATTGACAAAAGTACTCGGATGCGTTTTGATAATAGGGTATATTTATTTATCTGTTATTTATTCTTTTATTTCGATGATAATGGAATAACACTCATGTGCTTTTTACACCCAGTCCCCGTGTAAATTTTGTCATCCGTTCCCACCGGCACACAATGGCCTACTCTTACAAAAAGCAAAACAGGATATAATGTGTGCACGAGATGTTCTGCGTGCGTTCGCACACGGGGCTTCAGTTTATAATCTCATCCAGAGGACTGCTGGGAAGAGTGGAGTCAGCACTGATGTTAACTCCAGGGGAAAATCCCTCAACGGGATTCGAACCCGGGTCGCCAGATTGCGAGCGCAATGTTCCGACTACTAGGCTATCCCGGCCCCTCTATATTTATTTATTTATTTATTTATTTATTTATTCATTTATTTATTTATTTATTCTTTTATATCGAGGATAACAGAATAAGCAATCATGTGCTTTTTTTCATCCGGTCCCCGTGTGTATGCAGTTTTGTAAATATTGTCATCTGTTCCCACCGGCACACGATGGCCTACTCTTACGAAAAGCGGAACAGGATTTAACGTGTGCGCAAGATGTTGTGCGTGCGTTCGCACACGGGACCTCGGTTTAAAGTCTCATCCGAAGGACTTTTGGGGAGAGTGGAGTCAGCACTGATGTTAACTCCAGGAGAAAAATTTCCTCGACCGGACTCGAACCTGGGTCGTCAAATTGCCAGCGCAATGTTCTGACCACTAGGCTATCCGTCCCCCGTATAGAATACTGTAGTGACATAACGTCTTTGTTTCCTTTTAATGACTTGTTTGAGTGGTGTTGCTTGCAATGGATTGCAAATTTAAGTTCCATACAAAATGTTTACAGTCCTGGTGTACTTTAACTATGAGTCAGAACTGTTGCTATGAGCAATCGGTGACAGTTTCTTTTTTCTGGTCAAGAGTATCAAAGCTTTCTTTTTTATCATGAGAACATGTAAATCCTTATTCATTTTTAATTTGTGTATATATCTGCAAGTCCAAAATCAAAATAAATATATATAAAAAAGTCTAATACAATTTAATTGTGTTTTTTTTTTAAGCCCCACCAACTGAAGAGGCCATACTGCACATACCAACGAGGCTTTATCACAGCTTTCATCTTGTAATATTTGTTTAATCTCAGATTTAAACTGTGCAACTATAAACAGATTAAAAGGAAAACAACTTTTACTGTTGTTCTTTGTGTTAATACCCTGGCCAGTCATAAGGGTTAACCATGGATAGCCACCATGGTGTGGGAAAACCACATAAACGGCACATAAATCGAGACAAAAAACAAAACCAAACATCTTCAAAAAATAACTTCTTCTTAGACATTCTACAACAACATCTCTCAAAATATTTCACATGCTATGGAAGAAAAACGAAAACAATGGCTAAAGTTCTGTGTCTACATCATAACACAAGGGGGCGGAATAGATCAGTGGTCAGAGCACTCGCTTTCCTCAAGTCAAGCAGCGTCGAGCGTGGTTACCAGTAGGATGGGTGACCGTTTGCACGCCTTGGCTTCAGTATAGTCCCCAGTTCACCCAGCTGTAAATGTGTACCTGCCCTCTTTAGGGTCAGGGAGGGTAAAGCAGCGAGGGAGAGGAGATGGGCGCCGCCCTCAACATGCTGGCCCCTAGAGAAGCTGAGGTCTTTGATACCTCGCTCTCCTACGAACACATAGGTTATGGGACACCTTTACCTTACAGCTATGACTTATCACAGCATGCCCAGTCCGCTTCCTACTGCTGACACTAATTGTCCAGTCACCAAAGCAGACAGTGAGCTAGCACAACCCTGAAGGGAATAGAATCACTGTGACCTTCAGCCCCTGTGGCCTTGACCCTAGGGACAGAGAAGGTCACCGCCAGCCCCCCAATGGGAAGGAGATGGAAATAGATGAGTTCCTGAGAATTGGCAAATTGAGTTGAGCTATGTAGAAATTGAATTTTTATTTCTTGGTATAATTCAAGGCGATAATAAGATAGTCAACAAAGACCCATCTTCTTAGCAGCTACCACGGCACTGTGGTCAGTGCCTTCAATTTCAGACTGGGGGGTCGCGGGTTCAAATCCAGTAAGAGTCATAGGGATTTTTCGGACTCCAGCCGGGTCCTACCCAGAGTGAGTGTGCTGTGGGCTCAGTGGGAAGACTGGGCCTATACAGTCAAGCTTCATCCACTTTACAGATGCGAATTTAAGAGTGTTGCTAAAACCACATGAACAACATTTTAGGTGTCTGTATCTCTCAGACAACATCAGAGAGTGGATAGGCCCTGGGTGAAACGACCTACTACGGAGGGCGGAGGACCGTTATTATTGTATTTTTTATATTCTTTTATATCGAGGATAATAGGATAAACACTCATGTACTTTTTTTCATCCAGTCCCCGTGTGTATGCAGTTGTGTAAATATTGTCATCTTTTCACACCGGCACACAATGGCCTACTCTTACAAAAAGCGGAACAGAATTTAACGTGTACCTAGGATGTTCTGCGTGCGTTCGCACACGGGGCCTCGGTTTACAGTCTCATCTGAAAGACTCCGTGGGGAGTGGTGGGAGCTGGTTTCAAAATCTTCAGTTGTGCCCCCACGGTCCACGGGACTACGGGACAGGTGAAGGTGAAGATCTCTCAGGCCCAGTTGACGCCGGGATATATTATGATAGTGAGCATGGAGCACAACCCTGTCAAGTTGTCCCAAACCAATGCACTTCCACAGAAGCAGCATAATGCCATTTTTTTTGTCATGTCTCATTATCCAATTGCAAAAATGCCTCTGATTTGTCGGCTCAATTGCTCTGGTCTCACGGTGACCTCAGATTGGTTTCCCCATACACTTCTGCGCCTGTGGTGAGTTTGTGTCAAAGCCTTTGGGGGTGGAGGTTCGTGGGGGACGTTCGTTGAAAGGACATTGTGGTAGATGCCACCTCGAGTGGGCAAGTCACTCAGTCTGGCTCCGCAACGGAGCTAATAGTTTCGTTAGTAGGGACTAAGTATGTGGTGTCCTGCGTATGTTAGCTCAGAACAGGCACCACTGAACACCACCACAGTAACCCAGCAGCAGTGCAGGGCCCCTCTGGCTGGTGGCTCCACGGCGGCTTGATATTGATGGGCTCCCTGTGGACTTCCACCTTGGGAATGAGACATAACGAATCTGGGTATGGCTACAGAGGAGATATTGAAATGAACAGCATGGGGACAGCGGGACGGGGACGTCAGAGAAGATGAGCAGGAAAGAAAAGAAAAGATCCCTCTTCTTTGAAAAAAAAGGAATGAAAGTAGCATCATTTTGTACTCTCTTCAATATAGCGTTTCTGCAGTTCAAGCACCTTGGAAATAACACTACAGAGACCTAAAAAAAAAAAGTCTTAGTATTTTAACGACACATACTTTCGAAATTTTGGTGCAAAAGAAAGCATAGATCATTCAGAGAGCACTGGGTGACCGCTACCTTAAGTCTGGATTCCAATTAATGATGTAAGGCTAATTACTTGAATCAAAAATCATAGCTTCGCCATCAAAGTGTGTAATGCTCAGTTGGAGGCCAGCTCGTGTAGTAGTTTTTGATTGTTGCGTGTGCAAAATTTGATTTTACTATCAAGCAACACACACACGCACGAGCGCGCGCGCGCGCATAAGCACACACACACACACACACTCACGCAAACATACACACACTAATACACACACACACACACACACACCACACACACACACACACACACACACACACACACACACACACACACACACTAATGCACACACACACACACACACACACACACACTAATACACACACACACACTAACACACACACACACACACACACACACACACACACACACACACCACACACACACACACACAATCTGAAGTTTTCGCTTAGCTTTAGAGGTTTGGTTTTTGGTAACACATTTGGCCTAGAGTCTGGTTGCACTAAGTTCAACTCTT
>CM060331.1:55803584-55806084 GCA_030674155.1 Stramonita haemastoma
TTTGTTTCGAGAATAATGGAATAAGCACTCAGGTGTTGTTTACAGCCAGTCTCTGTGTGCATGCGGCAGTGTAAATTATGTCATCCGTTCCCAATAAAGTAAACAACCCGAAAAATATGGACAATCATATATCCAGGACTCGAACTAGTGATGAGAAGGAAAAGTTTAAGAGAAAGAAAAGGAGATATACAGACAGACTGACAGGCAGACAGACAGACAGAGAATTAAATTAGATTGGATTTAATTGAGTTATTTATTGATAGTAACGGATTACCATGCACTCAAAATGCAAACAAAACAACAATAACAACAACAAAATAATAATCATACGCAAACAGCAACAGTCACACAGACAGGCAGATAAACAGACAGATACAGGCCGGCAGACAGACAGAGACAGACAGATATATAAACAGAGACAGGCAGGCAGGCAGACAGAGACAGGCAGACAGACAGGCAGGTAGACAGGCAGGCAGGCAGACAGACACATAAACAGACAGACAGACAGACAGACAGACAGACAGACAGACAGACAGGTACACACAGAGACATAGAGACAGACAGACACACAGAGAACACTTTTAGTTTAATTAGCATATCAACACGTTTGACCAGACAGAAGTGTGATACTTTCATCTGTCTTGTATAAAGAAGTGCGATCCACACAACAAGACCACACAGGCAGTGGAACCCTAACTCCATGCACGCTTCCAGTAAAGAGCTGCTTAATTAATGATTAACATGCCAGTTGCTGGACACAGAATGCCACAGTGCGAATCACTCTATGACTTCAAGAATGTCTCTCATAGCAAGGTGAACAATCTATTCGCCATAATCATAGATTAAAAAAAAAACACCAAACAAACTTGCTTAGTGTAAAGTAAACGAGCAGACATGGAGAGAAAACGTGACTGATCAGAATTCGAACGGAAAGAGTGTGAAGAGTGCGTGTACTTATTGAACACGTTGGAGTGGGGTTACTTCTCTCTTAGTCGACGAGTTGTTTACACGTCATGTTTCAGAAGGAGGGAGGAAGGACGGATAAGACAAGTACAGTAGACCGCCGTGAGGTTTTGGGTTTGACTCCCAGCCTCGCCCTTTCTTCCCAGGTTGATGCAAAATTCGAACTGAATGTCAAAGTCCTTTAGATGAGACTATAAACCGAGGCCATGTGTGCAAACGCACGCAGAACAGCTTGAACACAAGTTAAAAACCGGCTCTACTTTTTGGAAGAGTAGGCCATTCTGTGTTTTTGAGGAACTGATGACAGAAAAAACAGCATTCACACACACGTTTTGTGCTTAAACACCATCCCCGAAGTCGGAATGTGGCTACCTAAATGATAACTAGGGGGGGGGGGGGTGGAATAAACAGTCGCAAACGCATAAATCTCCCCATTTGTAAACCTCGGGTTTCTAACCAATGAAAGAAAAAAGGACACATTCAAAATTGCCAGTGCTTTTTTGATAAACACTTGGCGTCAAAAAAGAGAAAAGGTACACCCCCCTTAAAAAAACATTTAAAAAATCAGCCCATCATGGATAATAGGAATCTGCTAGCCTTTTAAGCAAGTAGATAGCGATTCTCAATTCCTGCCGAGCAGAGTTTTCTTAAACCATATATATTATTTATTCGGACTCTGCCCTGGGTTTCTTTTCTGACCTCTTCTTCAGACAGTAATATATTCCGGCATGTTCATTTCTATCTACGCTCTCACATCAAGGATAACCCCTTAGAGAATATCGATGCATATCTGTTTCCTTTTCTTTTTTGTTGTTGTTTGGATTACGTTTGCTGTGATAGAAAACTGTTTGGAGTGCAGTGCTGTAGACCTCACGCAGGGAAAAGTTTTGACAGGAATGCATGCATGCAAGCACTCACACAGACACACACGCAAGCACGTATAGATACGCACGCACCCACCAGCACATAAAAGAAGGCATGCGCGCACACGCACACACGTATCACGTACATTGCAGACGTGCATGAACGCAGACATGCTTACAGGCACACACACCCACACACCTGCGTACGCACACACTCACACACACACACACACACACACATACGCACACACACACTCACACACACACACACACACACACACACACACACACACACACACACATCACACACACACACCAGCATGAACACGCATTTGCATGTGCACCAAGCACGCATACATACGCACACACGCACGCACGCACGCGCACACACACTGACTGACTGACTGACTGACTGACTGACTGACTGACTGACTGACTGACTGACTGACTGACTGACTGACTGATGACTGACTGACTCACACAGAGCCATCTTTATCCTCTGCTACGATTATCTCACTTTATTTTTCGTTCCTCGGCTGAGATATCTGTATATGTGGCGACCCTTTCACCCTACCATTAAAGCAGATGCATTCCAGCTTCGGGGGCACAGTTGGGACAATCAGGAGATATCTCTGGGTGTTTTTTTTCGATTTTCAACTATTGTGAGTTCTTTT
>CM060331.1:55823584-55846084 GCA_030674155.1 Stramonita haemastoma
GTGTCAGCCAACTGTTTCGTCTCGTTCCTGTTTGTCACAGTATTAGTGTCAAGTTAAACTGCAGTGACTAGGCTAAAATCACTGCCTGTTTGTCACAATGTTAGTGTCAAGTTAAACTGCACTGACTAGGTTGTAATCACTGCCACATGAATTGGAAGTTTTCCAACGAGTATGTCGTATCCATTGTATCGTCTTTTCATGGGCGTCTATTGGTGTTGGTTTGCAGAAAAGAGGTCAGTTTCATATCTCTAGTTTATTTTTTTTCATTTTATTCTTTTATATCATATCGAGGATAATGGATCAAGCATTCAAATGCTTTTTTTTTTACATCCAGCCGCCGTGTGAATGCAGTTTTGTAAATGCCATTTGTGCCCACCATCACATGATGGCCTACATTTACGAAAAGCGGAACAGGATTTAACGTGTGCGCAAGATGTTCTGCGTGCATTCGGTTTATAGTCTCATCCGAAAGACTTTTGGGGGGAGTGGAGTCAGCACTGATGTTAACTTCGGAGGAAAAATCTCCTCGGCCGGGAATCGAACCTGGATCGTCAAATTGCGAGGGCAATGTTCTGACCACTAGGCTATCCCCCGTCCCTCTAGCAGGAGGGAGCAGGCGACTAAGTGATGCCTTCAAGATTTCCGGTCAGATTTTCTGGGTAAGGATGGCGGGCAAGCTGTTACCTATGCAGCAGACCCCCCCCCCCACACACCTTGTTCAGGTCACCGGAATGGTCCATTGGAAAGTCAACTGCCAATACGAATAGTTCCATTGCCGTCGCAGGAGCCTCCAAAACGTTGCCATAATCACAGGCCTACAACCCCGAACTGCCCTGGGGACTCCAACACCCTGATTTTTCCTCAGTGGGGGGGGGGGTCTAAACACGACATCTCTGTGCCTGTGTGCATGCTGGGGTTTTTTGTTGTTGATATTGTCATTCGCTCATATAATATATGTTTATATTTATGTACATATATATTCCATGTTTACTTTTTCCAAACAAAATCAACTTTATTTAATGGCAATGCACTTTTTCAACACAAAAAAATCACACTTTAAAGGGAAATTTTGTATCGCGTACATATGATAAACCAGTGACCTAGACACATCCCCGTACATATGTTAAACCAGTGTCCTCAAACATGATTGCCAAAATAATTGCGCCGTCACTTTTAATTGACACACACAGGCATACAAAAGAGAAAATATGGGCAAGAAAATGACTCATACCTTTTTCCTTTTTTTTCTAGAAGGAACACAAAAGTAGTTATTCAAGAACATGGGCGACTTAATAGTTCCATGTGACAGCACAAACATACGCTTAAAGCAGAGCAGGGAACGAATGGGTTCCAGTATGTAAAAATGAGACAGCCCTCTAGAAGACTGAATAGGAGCAAACGCACCAATTGTGCTGGCTAGACAGACCGTCAGAATTGCTTATCATTATGTGAAACGGTTTGGACAGAGAATACAATTTCGTTCACAGAGAGAGAGAGAGGGGGGGTAGAGGGAGAGAGAGAGGGGAAGAGAGGAAGAGAGAGAGAGAGAGAGAGAGAGAGAGAGAGGAGGAGGGGGAGGAAGGGAGAGAGAGAAAGAGGGGGGGTACCCAGACAGAGCAGAGATAGAGACAGAGACAGAGATCATGCACATTCTTTGCTGTCAAAGTGAGAGACAGAAACAGACTCAGAGACAGAGAAACAGAAAGGCAGAAATAGAAACACAGACAGATATACAGACAGACACAGACAGGCAGAGACGAAGAGACAGACAGACTATGAGACACAGAGTCTCAGACCAACAGAGAAAGATTAAGAGTCAGTGTGTTAGGTACGATGATGGGCCTATAATCCAACCCCCTTTTTGATTAACAAAAATGACAGTTTATTATACACCCCTGTTGCCTGATGAGTTTGTTTAGGCTGGGAATTGTGCAGTTGTTTGTGTCCCTTTTAAGATCACTTGCAAAGTGCCTTCTGGCAAAAAAAACATCATACAGGTTATAAAAGTAAAAGGTAAAGGTGTCCCATAACCTATGGGGTCGTAGGGGAGCAAGGCGCCAGAGACCTCAGCTTCTCTAGGAGCCAGCATATTAAGGGCGGCGCCCATCTCCACTCCCTCGCTACTTTACCTTTCCTGACCCTAAAGAGGACAGGTACTCATTGACAGTTGGGTGAACTGGGGGACTGTACTGAAGCCAGGGCGTGCAAACGGTCACCCATCCACTTGGTAACCACGCTGGATGCTGCTTCACCTCATCTTGGGAAAAGCGAGTGCACTGACCGCTGAGCTATCCTGACTCATTACACTGAGCTACAAGTATCCTGATCTCATTGTCCATGCACAACGTTATTCTTCTGCTTCATCCAATGCACTGACCGCTGAGCTATCCTGATCTCATTATTCCATGCAAACGTTATTCTTCTGCTTCATCCAATGCTCTGACCGCTGAGCTATCCTGATCTCATTACACTGAGCTATCCTGATCCATTGTTCATGAGCAAACGTTATTTTCTTCTGCTTCATCCAATGCACTGACCGCTGAGCTATCCTGATCTCATTGTTCATGCAAACGTCATTCTTCTGCTTCATCCAATGCTCTGACCGCTGAGCTATCCTGATCTCATTATCCATGCAAACGTTATTCTTCTGCTTCATCCAATGCACTGACCGCTGAGCTATCCTGATCTCATTGTTCATGCAAACGTTATTCTTCTGCTTCATCCAATGCACTGACCGCTGAGCTATCCTGATCTCATTATCCATGCAAACGTCATTCTTCTGCTTCATCCAATGCACTGACCGCTGAGCTATCCTGATCTCATTGTCCATGCAAACGTTATTCTTCTGCTTCATCCAATGCTCTGACCGACTGAGCTATCCTGATCTCATTATCCATGCAAACGTCATTCTTCTACTTCATCCAATGCTCTGACCGCTGAGCTATCCTGATCTCATTGTCCATGCAAACGTTATTCTTCTGCTTCATCCAATGCTCTGACCGCTGAGCTATCCTGATCTCATTATCCATGCAAACGTCATTCTTCTACTTCATCCAATGCTCTGACCGCTGAGCTATCCTGATCTCATTGTTCATGCAAACGTTATTCTTCTGCTTCATCCAATGCACTGACCGCTGAGCTATCCTGATCTCATTGTTCCTGCAAACGTCATTCTTCTGCTTCATCCAATGCACTGACCGCTGAGCTATCCTGATCTCATTGTCCATGCAAACGTTATTCTTCTACTTCATCCAATGCACTGACCGCTGAGCTATCCTGATCTCATTGTCCATGCAAACGTTATTCTTCTGCTTCATCCAATGCTCTGACCGCTGAGCTATCCTGATCTCATTATCCATGCAAACGTCATTCTTCTACTTCATCCAATGCTCTGACCGCTGAGCTATCCTGATCTCATTGTTCATGCAAACATTATTCTTCTGCTTCATCCAATGCACTGACCGCTGAGCTATCCTGATCTCATTGTTCATGCAAACGTCATTCTTCTGCTTCATCCAATGCACTGACCGCTGAGCTATCCTGATCTCATTGTTCATGCAAACGTTATTCTTCTGCTTCATCCAATGCACTGACCGCTGAGCTATCCTGATCTCATTATCCATGCAAACGTCATTCTTCTGCTTCATCCAATGCACTGACCGCTGAGCTATCCTGATCTCATTGTCCATGCAAACGTTATTCTTCTGCTTCATCCAATGCTCTGACCACTGAGCTATCCTGATCTCATTATCCATGCAAACGTCATTCTTCTACTTCATCCAATGCTCTGACCGCTGAGCTATCCTGATCTCATTGTCCATGCAAACGTTATTCTTCTGCTTCATCCAATGCTCTGACCGCTGAGCTATCCTGATCTCAT
This sequence comes from Stramonita haemastoma, assembly GCA_030674155.1. Lineage (NCBI taxonomy): Eukaryota > Metazoa > Mollusca > Gastropoda > Neogastropoda > Muricidae > Stramonita > Stramonita haemastoma. The sequence goes on from CM060331.1 coordinate 55,827,465, forward strand.
TATCCATGCAAACGTCATTCTTCTACTTCATCCAATGCTCTGACCGCTGAGCTATCCTGATCTCATTGTTCATGCAAACGTTATTCTTCTGCTTCATCCAATGCACTGACCGCTGAGCTATCCTGATCTCATTGTTCCTGCAAACGTCATTCTTCTGCTTCATCCAATGCACTGACCGCTGAGCTATCCTGATCTCATTGTCCATGCAAACGTTATTCTTCTACTTCATCCAATGCACTGACCGCTGAGCTATCCTGATCTCATTGTCCATGCAAACGTTATTCTTCTGCTTCATCCAATGCTCTGACCGCTGAGCTATCCTGATCTCATTATCCATGCAAACGTCATTCTTCTACTTCATCCAATGCTCTGACCGCTGAGCTATCCTGATCTCATTGTTCATGCAAACGTTATTCTTCTGCTTCATCCAATGCACTGACCGCTGAGCTATCCTGATCTCATTGTTCATGCAAACGTCATTCTTCTGCTTCATCCAATGCACTGACCGCTGAGCTATCCTGATCTCATTGTTCATGCAAACGTTATTCTTCTGCTTCATCCAATGCACTGACCGCTGAGCTATCCTGATCTCATTATCCATGCAAACGTCATTCTTCTGTTTCATCCAATGCACTGACCGCTGAGCTATCCTGATCTCATTGTTCATGCAAACGTCATTCTTCTGCTTCATCCAATGCACTGACCGCTGAGCTATCCTGATCTCATTATCCATGCAAACGTCATTCTTCTGCTTCATCCAATGCTCTGACCGCTGAGCTATCCTGATCTCATTATCCATGCAAACGTTATTCTTCTGCTTCATCCAATGCACTGACCGCTGAGCTATCCTGATCTCATTGTTCCTGCAAACGTCATTCTTCTGCTTCATCCAATGCACTGACCGCTGAGCTATCCTGATCTCATTGTTCATGCAAACGTTATTCTTCTGCTTCATCCAATGCTCTGACCGCTGAGCTATCCTGATCTCATTGTTCATGCACACGTTATTCTTCTGCTTCATCCAATGCACTGACCGCTGAGCTATCCTGATCTCATTGTTCATGCACACGTTATTCTTCTGCTTCATCCAATGCACTGACCGCTGAGCTATCCTGATCTCATTGTTCATGCACACGTTATTCTTCTGCTTCATCCAATGCACTGACCGCTGAGCTATCCTGATCTCATTGTTCATGCACACGTTATTCTTCTGCTTCATCCAATGCACTGACCGCTGAGCTATCCTGATCTCATTATTCATGCACACGTTATTCTTCTGCTTCATCCAATGCACTGACCGCTGAGCTATCCTGATCTCATTATTCATGCAAACGTTATTCTTCTACTTCATGAAATGCTCAGAAAGCAAGTATTGTTGTCTGTCATATGAGCAGAACTGCGATGTCAGGCCCTGTGCATCCGTCTTCTGCGTTGGGAGAGGATTGTTATCTTTTCAGTCTTTCTGGGAAACAGGCAGGAGGAGGGACCAAGAAGGCGGGAAGCAGACGAGAAGGGGGTGACAGGGAGAAAAGGAACAAAGCAGAAACAAAGAGAGCGACAGAAACGAGAGAATTCCTCGCACAGAATTTCCAGAAGGTGGGGATGCTATCTATACTGACAGACCCCTGTTTTCCCCATATACACAAAACACACAGTATTTATTTTATTTTATACCACTTTATGTCACAGCAGATTAACTCTGCGTAAATTCGGGCTGCTCTCCCCAGGGAGAGCGCATCGCCACAAGTCCAGCGCCTACCCATTATTTTCCCCCCTCAGGGATGGTGTCTAAACACGACACCTGTGTGCATGCTGTTTTGGTTTTTATAAATAAGTTTATCATCCGCTCCTACCGGCACACGATGGCCTGCTCTCCCGAAAGGCGGAACGGGGTTTTAACGTGTGCGCAAGATGTTCTGCGTGCGTTCGCACACGGGGCCTCGATTTATAGTCTCATCCGAATGACTGACTTTGACATTCAATTCGATTTTTCGTCAAACTGGGAAGAAAGGGGGAGGCTGGGTACGAACCCAGAACCTCACGGTTTACTTGTTGGCAGGCGAACGTCTTAACCATCCTCCCACCTTCCTTCATACAAGAGTATAAACCAAAGCTATACCCAGCTCACTGTGTTGTCCTTCGGATGACACTATAAACCGAGGCCCCGTGTGCGAACGCACGCAGCACATCTTGCGCACACGTTAAATCCTGTTCCGCTTTTCAAAAGTGTACTGTGGCCCGGTGGGAACAGATAACAAAATTTACAAAACTGCAAACACACGTGGGCTGGATGTAAAACAAAAAAGCACATGAGTGCTTATTCCATTTTCTTCGATAAAGAAGAATCAATGGATAAAAAAAAAAAAAATACTACATAAAAAATACATAAATACATAAATAAATGAATGAATAAATAAATATATATGAATAAATAAATAAATAAATAAATAAGCAAATGAAAACGTATCTAATCAATCACTATTTACGTAGGGCAGATAAGAGAGCTGTTTCGCGGTGTTGGCTGGGGAGGTTGGTGGATACAGACCCTAAATCGGATAACGTCGGTAGGACTCTATAATAATAATAAACCAAGAAAACGAAGATGTGTGCACGTCTAGACAGTTGCATTAGAAAACCAAAAGAGAAGGTAGAGTACACTTTATAAGACTGGTACGTTTCTGTTCACTGTCCTGGGTTAAAACGTTTTGTGTCAGTTACAGATAACGTATTCCGCAAAATGCCAAATCCTACCTTGAAAAACGTAGTTATGCTTAAAATGCGATTGTCTTCATCCCTGACATATCCTTGTCATAAAAATCCTCTGAAGATTGAATACTGCTACTTACATAGCGAGGTACCTGAAAACAGCCATGGCATGCAAGGTTCTCATTCAGCGTCTACTTAGGCTCTTAGAGTCATTTCCGGGTGCAATTCCTGAGACAGAGTGTAGACGCTAAGTAACGTTCAGGATGTTTGGGGGAACACCCATTCGATTTACATTGTCGTGACAACTACCGATGCTCTGTAAGCGTGAATCGGTTGGGAAGAAAAGATAAAGTGCCCATATATAGCCTTGATGATGAGTGTCGTCTGGGTTTTCATTACGTAGAGAGAGTGCAAGAGCACTCACAAAAGCATTGCTTGTACTCATTTTATCCATTGGTGACGCTCCACCACATACGGAGTCGCATTGCACCAGAGGTCAATTTGTAGTTACTGACATGTTATTAATCTACAATGACATGGCTATATAATGTAAAAACAGATTTGAAATCGGAAAGTTCTATCAAAAGTTATTACAAGTTGATATGATAGACTACAGAAAAGGACAAAATGAGAATAGACGAGTTTAACATCATAATAATGGTCAGAATGAGAGCTTGGGCATTTGTAAAACACGTTTAAAAGCAAAATGATACAAAACTCTGACTTGATATTTCATTACAAGGTAGAATAGTGGCTATAGTTTTATAATCAATCAAAATCTCAAAATTGACAACCTGACCCCACCTACCTTTAATGGCTCCTAGCGGAAAAGTGGCTTAGGTGCTAAGCGACTCATTTCGTGGTGGAGCGTCACAAATTTATTTGGTGCCAGGCTGTTCTGAACTAATAAAAATTGGTTAGAACCAAATTCCGCAACGATTCTAAGCATGTTTGTCTTCTGAAAGTGGGATGCTTTAAGAACTGTGTGTGTTTTGTTTTCCCCATTGCACAATTTAGTTCAACGTGTTGATCCCAAACTAAGGCTTACTATCAGTTTCGTCCTTGTGAAAATATTGGCTGATTCTGGATGGTTCTTTTCTAACTTGCATTGAAACAGAATTGTCTTCGTGGAAATGATTTAAACACACTCGTGAAAAAGATTCTATATCAATTGCATTCAGTCATATCGGCATGTGTGTAGATGCACCAACTTACTCATGTCCATACCATGCATGCCCACACACAAGTACGCATGTATGCAGGTATGTATGCACACTCACAATACACTCAGAAACACACATATGTATTGACAGCTGTAGTGCATTCATGCATACAGACATAGGCGCGCGTGCGCGTGCGGACACACAAACACACGCACATACATAATCATACATAGATGTATCTATTCACGGACTCACACAAGCACGCACACGCAGCGACCCCCCCCCCCCCACACACACACACACACACCCTCACACACCAACCCAAACACACACACACACACACACATACGTGCGCGCGCGCGCGCACGCACACACGCACACACACATACATAGCCACCTCCCCCCCTCCCACACACACACACACGCTAAACAAAACCAACAATCAGAGCGAAAGCTTAATCAGGTAGATAAACATCTCTTGCAAATCATGTTACAGCTTCACGCAAGGAAAGACACGCATGCGCTTACATGCCCAGGCGCGTGTGAGCACACACAACACACACACACACACACACACACACACACACACACACACACACACACATACATACACATACAAATGCACACATACACACACACTTACACACAAATACTTACACCCTCACACACATGCATTTACACACACACATACACCCACGTACATGTGTGCAAGCAAGCAAACACACATACACACAGACACACACACACATACACACCCGCACACGCACACACATGCATACACATACGTGTATATGTACACAGACACACATACTCCCTGTCATAATGTGTGTGTATGCGCGCGCGCAAGTGTGTGTGTGTATGTGTGTGTGTGTGTGTGTGTGTGTGTGTGTGTGTGTGTGTGTGTGTGTGTGTGTGTGTGTGTGTGTGTGTGTGTATGTGGGGGGGGGGGGGTAGGTGGTGTGAGGGTGTTGGTGTCGGTGTGGGTGTGCGCGTGTTTATTCTACGTGTGTGTTTTTTAAATTTTTTATTCATTTTTTCTTTATTTTATTCTGTTAAATTAAGGATAATGGAATAAGCACTCGTGTGCTGTTTTACATCCAGTCCCCGTGTGCATGCAGCTTTGTAAATCTTGTCATTTCTTCCCACCTGCACACAATGGCATACTCTTTCAAAAAGCGGAACAAGATTTAACGTGTGCGCAAGATGTTCTGTGTGCGTTCGCATACGGGGCCTCGGTTTATAGTCTCATCCGAAGGACTTTTGTGGGAGTGGAGTCAGCACTGATGTTAACTCCAGAAGGAAAATCCCCTCGAACGGGAATCGAACCCGGGTCGTCAAATTGCGAGCGCAATGTTCTGACCACTAGACTATCCCTTCCCCCAATAACACACACAGACACCCATGAAGATTTCTACTCTGTGGCCGGCTGACGGGGATTTGGGATGTTGCACACAGACTCTTCCCCTCTGGGGATGCCCGAGGTCTGTCAATGTAAGCAACATTCCCACCCTCTGGAAATTCTGTGCTAAGAAATTCCCTCTCTTCTATCCTCTCTTTGTTTCTGCCTTATTCCTTTTCTTCCTGTCACCCCCTTCTTGTTCACTTTCTCCCTTCTTGGGTCCAGTCTCCTGCATTTATTTCAAAACGAAAAAAAAGACACTTCAAAGTCAATAATTCTCTCCCACGCCGGATATGGTTGCGCTGCACTGGGCCTGACTTGTTAGGCGTTCCACAGACGTACGGCGCATTTCAGCTCATGTGGCATGCAGACAACAGTGGCTGCTGTATGAGCGCTCGACAAAGAATAAGAGTACACACACACACACACACATACACACGCGCGCGCACGCGCACGCGCGCGCAACACACACCACACACACACACACACACACACACACACACACACACACACACACACACTGAAAAAACGGGACGGAATAGCCTAGTGGTCAGAACATTGCGCTGGCAATTTGACGACCCGAGTTCGATTACCCGTTCGAGGGGATTTTTCCCCTGGAGTCAACATCAGTGCTGACTCCAATCTCCCAAATGTTCTTCGGATGAGACTGTAAGCCGAAGCCCCGTGTGCGAACGCACGCAGAACATCTTGCGCACACGTTAAATCCTGTTCCGCTTTTCGTAAGGGTAGGCTAATCTGTGCCGGAGGGAACTGATGACAAGATTTACAAAACTACATACACACGGGGACTGGATGTTAAAAAGCACATAAGAGCTTATTCCATATACCTTGACATAAAAGGAGAAATAAATAAATAAAACTAAAAAGCATATCTTGTACCCGCAGCCACCACAACGTACGGATTGAACTACCAGCAATCCCATTACTGCCAGTGAGCGCTGGAAGTCTTCCAGAGAGCAGGACTGTCATACCTTTTAAAATGCTTTCTGCCTCTTTCCATGGGGAAAACATAATTGTATAATAAAAGCTCTAGCTCGATGTCTTTTCCCTGCTGAATTGGGGTCTGCTTATGATGTGCGTATATTGAATAAACAAGGTTTACATAAACTAGTATGGAGCCAGCGTCGATGTCTGTTAACATTGGATAGGGGGGGGGGGGGGGGGGGGGGGATTGAGGGTCGATTCTATATCTGCAGAATGAATGGAGAGGGAAGTTGTGTGATATTTCCTAGTGTCCGGGTCAAAATGGCCGATATATTGCCTTGTCAGTCAATAGGCTCTCTCTCTCTCTCTCTCTCTCTCTCTCTCTCTCTCTCTCTCTCTGTCTCTGTCTCTCTCTCTGTCTGTCTGTCTGTCTGTCTGTCTGTCTGTCTGTCTGTCTGTCTGTCTCTCTCTCTCTCTCTCTCTCTCTCTCTCTTCTCTTCTCTCTCTCTCTCTCTCTCTCTCTCTCTCTCTCTTTTCTCTCTCTCTCTTATTGTTTAGTTATTATAATTATTTTTAATATTGTATATATGTGTATATATAATTAATTATTTAATATAATTGTATATAATAATATAATTGTATTACTTATTGTTTAGTATATTTTCAACTTGATGTATCCCTGAAAGGGCGGGGATTGGATGTAAAAAAGACACGAGTGCTTATCTATTATCCTCGAATAAAAGACTTGCCTTGCCTTGCCTTGCCTTGCCTTGCCTTGCCTTGTCCTCTCTCTCTCTCTCTCTCTCTCTCTCTCTCTCTCTCTCTCTCTCTCTCTCCTCTCTCTCTCTCTCTCTCTCTCTCTCTCTCTCTCTCTCTCTCTCTCTCTCTCCTCTCTGCATTTGGATGCGAGTTTACCCAGTCAATATCACCTATACAACTTTGTCAAATGTGGGGAGTGGGGCTGTGGGAGAGTGGGGAGGGGCGGAGGGTAATGGATGTGGGGGGTGCGCTGTGTGTGTATGTGTGTTTGTGATTGTGAGTGTATGTGTGTACATGTGTGCTTATGTGTGTATGTGTGTGTGTTTGTTTCTTTGTGTGTGTGTGTGTGTGTGTGTGTGTTGTATGTTTGTGTGTATGCGTGTGTGTATGTATTTGTTTGGTGTGTATGTACGTGTGTATGCATGTGTGCATATCCATGGTGCGTGTGCACGTTTGTGTGTGTATATGTGTGTGTGTATGTGTGTGTGTGCGCAGCGCAAGTGCGTGCGTTCACGCATGAATGTGTGTAAGTGTGTGTGCGCGCGCTTGGGTGCGTGCGTGCGTGGGTGTTTGAGTATGTGTGTTATATGTGCGCGCGCGTGCGTGTGCGTGGGTTCGCGCATGTCTGTGTGTATGCGTGTGCTCGTGCGCCCTTGCTCGCCGCCTAGCGCCTATGTGTGTGATAGGTGTCAGTGACGGCGGCTTTTTGTTGGAAAAGAAACTGGCAAGTTGATCTTTGCTCGTGTGCCTTGATGGAGGGAAAGTATCACTATCCAGTTTGAATGCCAGCTAACCAGATTACTGACAGCACGTGTGAGAGGGCTTCCTTAGGAGGATGCTGTGTCCTCTTCTTGCTTTGTGTATGGTTTCAGAAACTTGATATCATAACATGACTGGGCTAGTGCAGGATCGATTTTTTTTTTTGTTTTGTGGGGTTTTGTTTTCTTTAGAGCGCTCGCTTTCCCCAAAGTCAGGTTAAGCAACGTCGAGCGTGGTTACCAGTTGGATAGGTGACCGTTTGCGCGCCTTGGCTTCAGTACAGTCTCCCCCATTCACCCAGCTGTAAATGGTACCTGCCCTCTTTAGGGTCAGGGAAGGTAAAGCAGCGAGGGAGAGGAGATGGACGCCGCCCTCAATATGCTGGCCCCTAGAGAAGCTGAGGTCTCTGATGCCTCGTTCCCCTACGACGCCTAGGTTTGGGACACCTTTACCTGTTTTACCTTACCTTGTGTTTTTGCTGCTTGTCGATCATCTACTGTGAGCCACTGAGTCAAAGACACTGTTCTTTTATTGCATGGTGATTAAGGACTAAAATAGATGACAAAATTCATTAAACTGCATACACACGGGGACACGATGTAAAAAAGCACACAAGTGCTTATTCCATTATCCTCGATATCAAAGAAATTAGATTAAAAAGATAAATGACGATGAGGATGATGTAACAACGCTGCCATGGAAGTAAATTTGCTTTGAGACTGCGTGATAGGGACGTACTCTTGTTTCTTCTTTTATTCTAATGATATACCACGGCGTTAACCAGGCCCGAGAGATACAGACACTTGTAGTGTTGGATCAGGTGGTTTGAGCAACAGCATGTTTTTTTTTATTGATATTTGTGTGGTGAAATGATATACTTTAAATCTGGGTGTGTTTTTTTTTAATGAGTCTTTTCTTTAAATGACCAAGTCCTCTACAGAAATAGAATATTGAACAGCATTTCTTTGCAAATGAGAATCTATTCTCTCTCTAAAAAAAAGTTTATTTTCTTTCTGTTTTACGTTCCATCGTGTGAACAGTAAACTCCTTTGCTATAAACACGTAAGGGAAATGACAGATTTGTTAAATAAAGCTTTGTACACTTGGAATTTTTAAAAAATAATAGTTAGATCCAGGAGAGATTCTTTTCAAATAAAATATATTCTCTGAATAAAAAATTCCCTTTGTATGAAAACGTTTTTACCAACATTTATTTTTTCCTCATAAATGTATTCATTGAATGACAGTGTACCTTTTAAAGACATTTTACTTTGAATAGAGTGTACAATAGCACACTTTTTGTAGAACATAATGTTCCATTTTTTGAGAATAGAGTGTGTGTGTGCGTGCGTGCGTGCGTGTGTGCGCGCGTGTGTGCGCGCGTGCGTGTGTACGTGTGCGTTCGTGCGTGCTTTATTTTTTACCTATTTATTCTTTTATATCGAGGAAAATGGAATAAGCACTCATGTGTTTTTTTTACATCCAGTCCCATGTGCATGCAGTTTTGCAAATGTGATCTGTTCCCACACGGCACACTCGTACAAAAAGTGGAGCAGAATTTAACGTGTGTGCACGCGCGCATGTGTTTTGTGTGGTGTGGTTGTGTGTATCTGTGTCTGTGTGTGTGTGTGTGTACCCGCGCACACACAAGAGTGCATGTATGCATGAGTGTCTGAACTGATCAATTGGTATATTTCGTTTAAGAGTCACTGACATTTAATATAACATTCTTTTTTAGCACAAAAACACTACGAACACGGTTTTGTTGCTATTGAAAACTGTTGTACTGTATCCTGTGATAGAATTTAACATTTCTGTGTATGGTGTTTGGCTTGTTTCATCACATGGACCTCTGTTTTTTTTAATTAACAACGTTTTTATTTTCTATGTCTTTTATTTTATACCACTTTATGTCACAGCAGATTTCTCTGCGTGTAAATTTGGGCTGCTGTCCTGGGGGAGAGCGCATCGCACAAGTGCAGCACCTACCCATTAATTTTTTTTGTTTTTCCTGTAAACAACTGTATTTGTTTCACTATCTGAGTGGCTCTTTTCTAGACAGAATTTTACCAGGTACAACCCTCTTGTTACGTGGGTTCTTCTAACGTGCGCTAAATAATGATGCATGTCTCATCTGAAAGACTAGCACCCAAACACCACTCATAGTCTAATGGATGGGGGGGGGGGAGTTTTAGGCCCAAACGGGATTCGAACCACTGCACACTCCGACCCGGACCTTTCGCTTTCTAGGCAGACATGTTACCTCTAGACCACTCATCCACCAGTATTCCACTGATATTCATAATGACACTTTTTTTCATACATATCATACATTTTGCTCCATTCTGTACCACAAACCAGTCATCTCTAACTGTCCAGAACCCATTTTGCAACAAACCAACACAACAACAACAACACAAAACCCCATAGAAAACGCAAGTAGAGAAAATCATTCACATGTTCTCTGAAAAGAAGAGTGACGGAGTTGTTCAAAGACATGTTTTACACGACTTTAGTTTCCTATGACAGCACACATATGTCAAAAAAAAAACCTAGCAGGAAAAGGAAGGATGGGGTCCAATGCTTGGAGTTAATAAGACAGCTCTGGCGCGGCTGGACCCAAGATGGACATCCCACAATGTACAGGGGATGAAAAAACTTCCCAACTGTGTCACCTTTATCTGAAGGGGGTTGGACGTACATCAGTCAAACTTTTGTATATATGATTATTCACTGTCAGATAGACAAGACAGACAGACAGACAGAGATAAAGAGTGAGGTGAGATAGAGAGAGAGAGGAGAGAGAGAGGGGAGAGAGAGAGGAGAGGAAGAGAGAGAGAGAGGGGGAGAAGGAGAGAGAGAGGGGGGGACAGAAGAGAGAGAGAGGGGGGGGAAGAGAAGAGAGAGAGAGAGAGAGAGAGAGAGAGAGAGAGAGAGGAGAGGAGAGAAGAGAGAGACAGACAGACAGACAGACAGACAGACAGACAGACGGACAGACGACAGACGAGACAGACGGACGGACGGACGGACAGACCGGACGGACGGACGGACATATAAGACAGTGTGTGTTTGTGTGTGTGTGGGTGCGTACGTGCATGTGTGTGTGTGTGTGTGTGTGTGTGTGTGTGTGTGTGTGTGTGTGTGTGTGTGTGTGTGTGTGTGGTGTGTGTGTGTGGTGTGGGGTGTGTGTGTGTGTGTGTGTGTGTGTGTGGTGTGTGTGTGTGTGTGTGTGTGTGTGTGTGTGTGGTGTGTGTGTGTGTGTGTGTGTGTGTGTGTGTGTGTGTGTGTGCGCAAGTGTGTACAAATACAAGCTAATATTTTCCGTGGAAAAGGCTAGTGCCTGACCACTTTAGCTTTTTATGTTTTGGACATCACCACTTGAAAAAAGTTTTTTTTTTTAATGAAAATCATATCATCATTGCAGTACTGATTCCACTCTTCCTGAAGTCCTTCGAATGAGATTATAAACAAAGTTCCGTGTGTGAACACACAGAGAAATTTTGTACACACGTTCAAACCTGTTTTGTTTTCCGGAAAAGTTGGCCATATGTGCCAGTAAGAATGGATGAGAGAGAGAAAAAAACTTTTTAAAAAAATAACAACATGCACACCGATGCCGTGTTTAGACATCATCCGCGATGTTGGAATGCAGTTACCTAAGAAGTGGGGACAAATACAGTGGCATGCGCAGAAATGTGACGCTCCACAACAAAATGAGTCGCTTAGCTCATTACCCAATTTTGCGGTAAGAGCCATTAAAGGCAGGTGGGGGTCAAGTTGTCAATTTTGAGATTTTGTTTGATTAACAAACTATATCCGTTATTCTACCTTGTGATGAAATATCAAGGCATAATCTTTATTGCTATTGCTTTCAAATGTGTTTTGAAAATACCCAAGCCCTCATTCTGACAACCTGTTACAACGCCAAACTTGCCCGTTTCTCATTTGTCACATACTGCAGTTTATCATTTCAATTTGGAATAAGTTTGCACAGAATTTTCCGATTTCCAATCTGTTTTTTTTTTTATTGAATAGCCTTTTTATTGCCGATCAATAACTTGTCAATAACAAAAAAATTGACCTCTGGTCAATGCGACTCCTTACGTGGTGGAGCGTCACAAATGTCAGCTCTGTGAGCCTTGGAGCTTGAGCCGAGGAATTTCTTTTTTTTGGGGGGGGGGATTTGCTATTACACACATCAACTAAGAAACAAAGAGCAACAATCAGACTAGAAGAAAACAGAACAAAATAAACACTTTCAATGTTTCTGATCGTTTGCTTCATCCAAACTTCTGTCTATCTATCCCTTAGTCTGGCGACCGTGGGGGCACCCTTGAAGACTTGACAACCAGTTTTCTCCATTCCTCTCTCTGTTCTGCCTTTCTCGGGGTTTTATTAAGTTCCAAACATTATTTATCTAAAAATGAAATATTAATACTTTTGATTTCTAAACAGGACAGTCTGGTTCGATGTGTGTGCTTTTTTTTTAATGTGTGTTATTTATCAGACCTCTTTGCTTGAAAAAATACGTTGGTTTTTTTTTAATGAAAGAAATGCTTTAAAGTATTTCATTTCACAGGGAATGTATTGTCGTCTTTTTTGCTGTTTGATGCAAAAATATCTTTAAAGGAATACATACTTAAAAAGCGATAAAGGGCAATTGTTTTTCTTCCAAAAGAAGCTGTACTTAACATTTTTGTATTCAAACCGTATCCTTTGAACGTAAAACTGTTTCCTTTTCCGTAAATCTAGCCTTCGAACAATGGGTATCTTTATCATGGACAATGTATTATTTCAGTGCAGATCTATTCCGATTGAAAACTTTATATGGAAGAACCGTTTTTTTATGATAAAAAATCTGCATTGAAATTGTAGGTATCTTTTTCAAACGAGAGAGAGAATTGTATTGTGTTGTATTGTATTGGGTTGTAATGTGTTGTATTGTTTTTGTATCGTATTGCATTGCATTCCATTGTACTGTATTTTATTGCATTGTGTTGTATTGTATTGTGTTGTATTGTATTGAATTTGTTGTATTGTGTTGTATTGCATTGTATACCAACGTTTAAGTCACAACAGATTACTCTGCGGGAAATTCTGACTTCTCTCCCCGAGAAGAGTGCCTAGCCACAAGAGCATAGCCACCCAAGAGAGAAAGAGAGAGAGAAGAGAGAGAGAAGAGAGAGAGAGAGAGAGAGAGAGAGAGAGAGAGAGAGAGAGAGAGAGAGAGAGAGAGAGAGAGAGAGAGAGAGAGAGAGAGAGAGAGACAGAGACAGGACAGACAGACAGAAGACAGAGACAGACAGACAGAACAGACAGACAGAGACAGACAGAAGAGAGAGACAGAGAGAGACAGACAGACAGAGAGATGACAGAGAGAGACGGAGACAAGGACCAAGACAGAGACAGACAGACAGACACACAGACAAACAGACAGATAGACGGAAAGACATAGACACACAAGACAGACAGCAGAAGACACACAGACAGAGACAATAAGGACAGACACAGACAGACTACACAGTGAAGACAGACCAGAGCAGACAGGACAGACAGACTAACAGACAGACAGGACAACAGACAGACAGACAGATAGAGAAGACGAAAAACGGAACGACACAGAGACAAGCGATAGAAAACAGACCCGAAGAGATTTGAGGAGACCAATCAAGCTGATGGCCTTGTAATCCTGATGGGCCCGAAAGGCCGGGGGTTCAAATCCCTGTAGTGTCTAGAGGATTCAGTTTGGGGATTTTGTTCCCTGTCCTCTGGACCACTTCACGTGTGTGTGTGTGTGTGTGTGGGGGGGGGGGTCACACTGACTGCTGCTTCCTTGAACCCTTGTTTGCTGGGCTTGTTTGATGAGGATCAGTTGGGCACGATACAGATCCTGTCGTTACCTCATAGTCGTGTCGACCGTTACAGAAACATCGAAACATGAAAAAAAATAGTGGAAGAAGTAGAAGCGGCAGAGCCAGAGGCATTAGTAGTAGTAGTCAGGCAGCAGCAGCAGCAGCAGCAGCAGCAGCAGCAGTAGTAGTAGTAGTAGTAGTAGTAGTAGTAGTAGTAGTAGTAGTAGTAGTAGTAGTAGTAGTAGTAGTAGTAGTATGTGTGGTGTAATGGTAGTGGTAGTAGCATAGTAGTAGTAGCAGTAGTAGTAGTAGCAGTACCAAACTATCACACAATTTAAAATAATAAAAAAAACCACCTGAAACTGAAAAAAAAAGCCACAGAAGTAAAAAAGAAAATACCGACAAAAAATATATAAAAACATGCCAGCAAACATAGAAACAAAAACAAGCAAATAAACCACACTAGCAGTCATGATGTCAGCATCTTGGTCTGGCTCTGCGAATGAGCTATTATTCTTGCTAGTAAGGGGCTTAGTAGGTGGTGTCCTGCGTATGTTTGTTCGGAGCAGGCACCACTGAACACCACCAAAGTGACCCAGCAGCAGTGCAGGGCCCCTCTGGCTGGTGGCCCCACGGCGGCCTGATATTGATGGGCTCTCTGTGGACTCTCGACCCTGAAGATGAGACATAACAGGGGGATCGGATAGCCTAGTGGTCAGAACATTGGCGCTCGCAATTTGACGACCCGGTTTCGATTCCCGGTCGAGGGGATTTTTCCTCTGGAGTTAACATCAGTGCTGACTCCACTCTCCCCAAAAGTCTTTCGGATGAGACTGTAAACCGAGGCCCTGTATGCGAACGCACGCAGAACATCTTGCGCACACGTTAATTCCTGTTCCGCTATACGTGGGTGAATAAATGAATGAATGAATGAATGAATGAATGAATGAATGAATGAATGAATGAATGAATGAATGAATGAATGAATGAATGATCTTTATTTTTGAAGGGTGACGGAGTAAGCATTACCATACTTTTTTTTCATCCGGCCCTTGCCCTGATCAGGGAATAAAGCTAAGAACCCCCCCCCTACCTCTACATACCAGCATCACCACCAACACAGCAACTTCAGTGTGGCCACAATCGTGTGCCGGTGGGAACAGATGACATTTACAAAATCTGCATACATACGGGGACTGGATGTAAAAAAGCATATGAGTGCTTATTCCATTATCCTCGATATAAAAGAACAGATAAATAAAGAACAAACTGTGGCCATGGCTGTGGCGGGGAGATTGAAATAAACAGCGTGGGAATGGACAGGTCGGGGACGTCACAGAAGATGAGGCACAAAAAAAGAAAAAAAAAAAAATGCGGCGTGGGAACAACAGGTAGAAACGTCACAGAACAAATACAGCAAAAAACTAAATAAATACTACCCTCCCCCTTTCCCTATAGAAGCAAAATTGCAAAAGAAATAATAGTGTCTCAGCCAGGCAACACTGACCTTTTTTAGCTGTTGTTGTTGTTGTTGCTTTTTTAGAGTGTGCAATGCATAATTATGTAGGGCAAACAAGCCCAAAATTATGTACGAACTGAAAGGTTGACTGTATCAGGTATAACAGTTCAAAGAAAAGCAAAATAGATTTACAGCTTCACAAATATTCACACAACAAGTATTCATTTTTTTTTATAGAATTGATCATTTATTTATTTCTGAATTTGTGCTTTACTAACTAGACTAACTAACTACACTACACTACACTACACTACACTACACTACACTACACTACACTACACTACACTACACTACACTACACTACACTACACTACACTACACTTCATCCCACTCCACTATACTGCTTATATACACTCCACTCCACTATACTGCGCTTATGCTACACTCCACTCCACTTCCACTATACTGCATTATGCTACACTCACTCCACTCCACTTACTGCGCTACTACACTCACTGCATCATATACTGCTATCACACTCCACTCCACTCCACTATACTGCATTATGCTCACTCACTCCACTCCACTATACTGCGCTATGCTCACTCCACTCCACTCCACTATACTGCGCTATGCTTCACTCCACTCCACTCCACTATACTGCGCTATGCTTCACTCCACTCCACTCCACTCCACTATACTGCGCTATGCTTCACCCACCCATCCACACTTCACCCACATCATCCAACTCACTCCACAACAAGACAACCAAACACGCTAATCAGCACAGCACAGCACAGCACAGCACAGCACAGCACAGCACAGCACAGCACAGCACAGCACAGCACAGCACAGCACAGCACAGCCAGCACAGACAGCACAGCACAGCACAGCACAGCACAGCACAACACAGCACACAGCACGCACAGCACACAGCACAGCACAGCACAGCAGCAGCACAACACAGCAAGCACAGCGCACAGCACAGACAGCACAGCGCAGCACAGCGCAGCACAGCAAAGAAAATAGTGACAGGTAATAGCTATGAAAATTCTAAGACCCGACATCTTGCACAAGAAGAGGCGAAAATGGAGGAGGATGTAGAAGATGATAATCTAAAGTGAGAAAAGCTGAGGGGAGACGCAAAGAAAAGCAACAGAAAGGGGACACGAAGGGAATAGGAAGGGATAGGAAGGGGGGTGGGATGGGGAGAAGAAGAAGAAAAGTATTGATGAGAGCGGGCTTGTCTGATGGATGTATTCCGCTTGCAGACATATAGGAATGACAAAGTGCATACTGTTTCCTTTTCTTCTCTTTTCTATTCTTTTTTTTTCTGCTGCAGTGCTGCCCGTGTGTGTGTGTGTGTGTGTGTGGTTGTGTGTGTGTGTTGTGTGTGTGTGTGTGTGTGTGTGTGTGTGTGTGTGTTGTGTGTGTGTGTGTGTGTGTGTGTGTGTGTGTGTGTGTGTGTGTGTGTGTCCTGTGTGTGTTGTGTGTTGTGTCTGTTTGTGCGTGTTGTGTGTGTGTGTGTGTTGTGTGTGTGTGTGTGTGTGTTAGTGCTGTTGTGTGGTGTGTGTGTTGTGGGTAGTATGTGTGTGTGTTGGTGTGTGTCGTGCGCGTGCGTGTGTGTGTGGTGTGTGTTGTGTGGATGGTAAGTGTGTGTGTGTGGGTGGGTGGAAAGGGCTGTACATAGATGTAAGTGGCATTGGCATTTATTGCACAAGTAGTTGGCAGCTTAATCTTCCTCCCGTACTTTAACTGAACGTATCCATGTCAAGGAGACCTCAAACAAACCAGATTATTGCCCACCAATGTAAGACGTTTTCTAGAAGCTGGGGGCTACTAGGGATATCTTTTTTTTCTTTTTCAATGCTTTCCAATGTCCTCTTTGGAAACAATATAATAACATGTCAGCTTTCAGTTTATGTGTGTATGATGGTGATTCCTGCCCTGTTGCTGTAAAAATACACAAACGCACACGCATGTTCTTTTTATTTCTCGAAGGTAATAATTATACTAAGTAACAGAGAGTTGGGTTGTTTTTTTTTCTTTGACCAGCCCTGAAAACGAAAGAAATACAGTGAAAAGAAAACAACAGGTAAAGTGATGTCAATTTTAAATGAATATGCACATAATGACATGGGTCACCAAAAGATGCACACAAAGGGGGAGTGAGAGACGTGGTGGGGGGTGAGGGGGGAAGCGAGAGAGAGAGAGAGAGAGAGAGAGAGAGAGAGAGAGAGAGAGAGAGAGACAGAGACAGACAGACAGACAGACAGACAGACAGAACAGACAGACAGACAGACAGACAGAGACAGACAGAGACAAGACAGACAGACAGACAGAGTCAGACAACAGACAGACAGACAGGCAGACAGGCAGACAGGCAGACAGGCAGACAGACAGACAGACAGATAGATAGACAGACAGACAGACAGATAGATAGAACAGACAGACAGACAGACAGACAGACAGCAGACCCAAAAGACAGAGACAGAGACAGAGACAGACAGAGGTAGGGAGAGGGGAAGACAACCTGTACTATTTGAAGGTTTTACTTCCGAAACTTTAACACACTGATCAGATGGGTCATTTCTAGGTTTTTGAAACTTTTGTTTAGAAAGTAAAATCCATCGTGCATAATGTCAAATACAGAAAAGGTCATGCTGACACATAGTACTTTAAACAAAACTTGGATAGGATTTTTTTTTTTCATTGAAGAAGCAGATATGTAAAAGGGAGAAAAGACGCAGATGTTTATTCATAAGGCCACAGCCGCCTAGAAGGCAGAAAAACATAATAACAACATTGCGACATAGAACCAACAGTATTATACTGTTCACGTAAAAATTGTGCTACTTATCGCGAACGCTTTCCCTTTGTGAAATGCTAAATGCCTTGATCATTGTTTTAGTTCTTCCCCACGAGGGAATACTGGGGTCTTGTCAGTAAAACATAGCATCCCCACCTTACACTCTGTCCTAAAATTCCCTCTTTTCTATCCCTCTCTTTGTTTCAGCCTTATTTTTCTTCCTGTCACCTCCTTAATTCCTATTATTTTTCTATCAACTTAATCCAGTTCCTGCATTGGTTGTTCTCCAAGAAAGTCTTCAAAATATAGCAATTCTCTCCCTCGCCGAAGTTGGATGTGATGGGCAGGCCTTGTCTGGCGCTGAATGGCAGAGCAACCAACTGTCGCTCACGTGACAGACAACAATATCTGCTGTCTGAGAGTTTTAGAAAAAGTTTTCTTTTTGTCTCAGAAGAAGATAAAACTTTTTAACAAACAAGGTTGCGAGTATAGTACTTGAATGGAATCCATTGTTTACTTAAATCCAGAACATGAAAGAGACAAAATGCAGTGCATTTCTATCTTACTCAAAACTGCTTTGCACCGGGGACTGGGTGTAAATAAAAAGCACATGAGTGCTTAATCCATTGTCCTCAAAATAAAAAAGAAAGATTTTTTTAATGAAAATGATAAAAAGAAATGTTAAATCTATTTTTTGTGTGTATCGTTGTCTTTAAATTTCTATTTACACAGATAGATTTTCAAGAAAGTAATGTGAGGAATGGAGCAA
>CM060331.1:55853584-55861084 GCA_030674155.1 Stramonita haemastoma
GTGACTTAAAGTGGTATAGAATAAAACAAAAATTTTGATATATTTAGAATCATGCAATAATGTGGTTTTATAATGTACAGTTGATATATCTGATTTGATACCAATGTAGTTTGTTAAGAATGGTAATGAATTATGAGACAGTGACTTTGATCTTGTATCATTTCTTTGGGGAGGAGGAGGTGGAGGGAAGGGTTAGGGCCTGTTGGTATTTAAGTGGATATGAATCTGTCTTTTGAAATTCTCTCTGTTTTTAGAGCACTTTAAAGTGGATGGTAGATCGGTGGTCTAGGAGGTTAACGCGCCTTGCCTAGAACGCAAAAAGACCGGGTCGAAGCGTGCGGTGGTTCAAATCCCGTTTGGGCCCAAAACTTTTCCCCCATCCATTAGACCACGAGTGGTGGTCTGGGTGCTATTTTTTAGGATGAGACAATAAACCGAGGTCCCGTGTGTTACACATCATTATTTAGCGCACGTAAAAGAACCCACGGCAAAAAGGGGTTATCCCTGGTAAAAATCTGTCGGAAAAAAAGTCACTCTGATAGGGAAACAAATACAGTTGCAGACAGGAAAAACAAATAATGGTTAGGCGCTGCACTTGTGGCGACGCGCTCTCCCCGGGAAGAGCAGCCCGAATTTCACGCTGATAAATCCGCTGTGACATAAAGTGGTATAAAATAAAATGTAAATTAAAAAATGGATGGTAGCATGTTCGAGAACATTGCCCCGGAGTAGGAGAGGTTTGTTTTGAAGAGATCAGTTCTCGGTATGGGTCGCTGAAATTTTGTTGAATCTCGGACAGTTAAGTACAACGTTGATATTGATGTTGAGTATTTCCATATGGGATTTTGTTTATGAATATTCTTTATATATATCAAGCCTTTACGTAAGGGAAGGACTCCCAGTTTTGTGTGTGTCAGATTCAACTAGAGGACTTTTAGAGACTTGCCTTGAGAGCTCGTTTATAGTTACTAACAAAAAGGTTTTAACGTATTTGCACTGTCAGTGTCAAAGAGCGTAGGACAATAGTTAATTGATGGTGGTTTTAATTGATGACAAAATCTATGCATGAAGAAATGAGTTTTCCAGAGTGAAAGATTAAGAAATGAGAGAGAGAGAGTGAGAGTCAGGGATAGAGATAGGGGGCAGATGGAGAGAGAGAGAGAGAGAGAGAGAGAGAGAGAGAGAGAGAGAGAGAATTCTTTTATTGATTCTTTTATATATATCGAGGATAACGGAATAAGCACGCTTGTGCTCTTTTACATCCAGTCCTCGTGTGTATGCAGTTTTGTAAATGTCATCTGTTCCCACACGATAGCCTACTCTTACAAAAAGCGGAACAGGATTTAACGTGTGCGCAAAATGTTCTGCGTTCGTTCGCACACGGGGCCTTGGCTTAAAGAGAGAGGGACAGACAGACAGACAGACAAGAGACAGAGAGACAGACAGACAAACGGAACACACACACACACACACACACACACACACACACACACACACACACACACACACGCCAGTAAACAGCACGTACTCATTGCCACTACTTGGCGTCTGCTGAGCACCTTGTGATGTGACGTGGCCTCAAAGAAATGACGACACAACCTCAGAAGATGTCGTCTGCAACCCAAGCCACAAAACAAGCCATAGGCACTTGTTTTTCTGCTTTGAAGTTCACGAATATCACTTTCTGCTTAAAGGGGGCAGGAAGGTGGCTGCTTTTTTTTTTTTTTTTTTGCTCTTTCTTTTTATTCATCTTTTTTTTGTTGTTGTTGTTAATCTTGAAGACGTTTATCAAGAAGAAGAAAGTGTAGGCGCGAAATTAAACTTGAGATATTTGAGGGTCTGTAAGCTCCAGATTTTACTGTAAGACTGTGTTATTTTTGTGTTGTATGTTTGTTTGTTTGCTTGAAATCATGGGTGTTAAATGATAGCAAAAATCTAGTAATATTTCTTTTAGTTTTTGTTTGTTGTTATGTTGGTTTGTTTACAGAAATGGAAAGGCATTTCCCTCGCGCGGGTCTGTTTTTTTTGTTTTGTTCTTTTATAACAGGCTGGTAAATGGAGGGAAAATTTAATAGCATAGTTTTTGGGATTTTTTTTTTGCGTGGGTTCTTTTTTTTATCAAGAAATGGACATGTTCTCTACCTAGCTCGTCTTCTTCTCTAGATTAGATAACGATTTCAGATGGTTATAATTCGTTTTTGCTATCGTATGTGGGTGGTTTTGTTCTTTTGATTTTTGTTATTAAATTTGTTTTGAAACCTAGTTTTTTGGTGGGGGGTGTATTTTTTTTTTAATCAAGCAAGTTTATTTGATGATATGTTTATTAAAAGGAAAGAACAGTCGCCTTAAGAAATTGCAATGAGAATTTAGGAAATGAGACAGAGAGAGAAGAAAGAGAGAGAGAGAGAGAGAGAGAGAGAGAGAGAGAGAGAGAAAAGAGAGAGAAGAGAGAGAGAGAGAGAGAGAGAGACAGAGACAGAGAGAGAGACAGACAGACAGACAGACAGACAGACAGACAGACAGACAGACAGAGACAGAGACAGAGAGACAGAGAGAGACAGAGAGAGAGAGAGACAGACAGACAGACAGACAAGACAGAGAGAGAGAGAGAGAAGACAGACAGACAGACAGACAGAAAGAGAACGAGAGGGCAGAAGAGTATATGTGTTGTGTGTCGGTACATGCATACGTGCGTACATACGTGCGTGCGCGCGTGTATATATATATATATATAATATATATATATATATATATATATATATGTATAATATAATATATTGATATAATATATGGGTGATAGATAGATAGATAGATAGATAGATAAGATAGATAGATAGATAGATAGATAGATAGATAGATAGATAGATAGATAGATAGATAGAAGATAGAAGAGATAGAGAAGAAGATAGATAGATAGATAGATAGAAGTAGAATGAAGAAGATAGATAGATAGATAGATAGATAGATAGATAGATAGATAGATAGATAGATAAGATAGATGAGATAGAGAGAAGATAGATAGATAGTGATAGATGAGTGAGATGATAGATAGATAGATAGATTATATGAAGATAGATAGATAGATGATAGATAGATGATTGATAGATAATACTGATAGATGTGTATGATATGAAGTATGAGAGTAGAAAGAGATGGGTGTGATTGCTGTGCAATGACTCCAGATTTATCTGCATTGAAGTTGCAGTGATGGAGTAACTAAACACTGACTCCAGATTTATCTGCATTGAAGTTGCAGTGATGGAGTAAACTAAACACTGACTCCAGATTTATCTGCATTGAAGTTGCAGTGATGGAGTAACTAAACACTGACTCCAGATTTATCTGCATTGAAGTTGCAGTGATGGAGTAACTAAACACTGACTCCAGATTTATCTGCATTGAAGTTGCAGTGATGGAGTAACTAAACACTGACTCCAGATTTATCTGCATTGAAGTTGCAGTGATGGAGTAACTAAACACTGACTCCAGATTTATCTGCATTGAAGTTGCAGTGATGGAGTAACTAAACACTGACTCCAGATTTATCTGCATTGAAGTTGCAGTGATGGAGTAACTAAACACTGACTCCAGATTTATCTGCATTGAAGTTGCAGTGATGGAGTAACTAAACACTGACTCCAGATTTATCTGCATTGAAGTTGCAGTGATGGAGTAACTAAACACTGACTCCAGATTTATCTGCATTGAAGTTGCAGTGATGGAGTAACTAAACACTGACTCCAGATTTATCTGCATTGAAGTTGCAGTGATGGAGTAACTAAACACTGACTCCAGATTTATCTGCATTGAAGTTGCAGTGATGGAGTAACTAAACACTGACTCCAGATTTATCTGCATTGAAGTTGCAGTGATGGAGTAATAAACACTGACTCCAGATTTATCTGCACTTGAAGTTGCAGTGATGGGTAACTAACACGTTCCTGCTCTTGAGTGTGTTGTAATCGATTTTTTTTTTTGCCCATAATTCTCATCCTCTCTCTCTCTCTCTCTCTCTCTCTCTCTCTCTCTCTCTCTTCTCTCTCTCTCTCTCTCTCTCTCTCTCTCTCTCTCTCTCTCTTCTCTCTTCTCTCTCTCTTCTCTCTCTCTCTCTTCTCTGTCTCTCTTCTCTCTGTCTCTCTGTCTCTCTCTCTCTATCTCTCTCTGTCTCTCTGTCTCTCTCTGTCTCTCTCTTCTCTCTGTCTCTCTGTCTCTCTCGTCTCTCTCTCTCTCTGTCTCTCTCTGTCTCTCTCTCGTCTCTCTGTTCTCTCTGTCTCTCTGCTCTCTGTCTCTCTCTCTCTCTCTCTCTCTCTCTCTCTCTCTCTCTCTCTCTCTCTCTCTCTCTCCTTCTCTCTCTCTTCTCTCTCTGTAAAACTCACATTATGTTTCTAGATATTCTTTTGGATTCTTTCTGTATCATTTCCCCCTATCACCGGCTCTGACAGAACGCCTTTTTCAAGGAGCTGATGCTCGATGTTCAAGACAAGTATTTGTTAAACGTTTTACTGGAAATAGCTTTTCTCTTTTTTTTTCAATATTGGATGCTCACTTGTGTGTGTGTGGTGTTTTTTAGACCGACTACTCTCAGCTAGCTCTAAAGCTGCTAAGATGTGATGGGTTGTTTTTTGGGGTGTTTGTTTTTTGTTTTTGGTTTAGACGGCTACTCAATCGGTTAGATAGATCAAAGAACAAGAGAAGAGAGAGCAGAGAGAGACAGACAGACAGACAGACAGACACACAGACACAGACAAACAGACAACAGACAAACACAGACAAACAGACAAACAGACAGACAGACAGACAGACAGACAGAAAGACAAACAGACAAACAGACAGACAGACAGACAGACAGACACACACACACACACACACACACACACACACACACACACACACACACACACACACACACACACACACACACAAGGGGGGGGGGGAGAAAGTATAATACACGAACTGGGAACAAGAAGAACATTTCCTGCTTTGATAAATGAACGTAAATTAATGAAGATATGAAGATCCTACGCTACGAAACCAAGATACAAACTATCTTTTTTATTTCTCATTTATTTCTTTTGTTCTTTTATATCGTGGATAATGAAATAAGCACTCATATGCTTTTTCACATCCAGTTTCCGTGTGTATGCACTTTTGGAAATGTCATCTGTCATATGAGTGAGTGTGTATGAGTGTGTGTGTGTGTGTGTGTGTGTGTGTGTGTGTGTGTGTGTGTGTGTGTGTGTGTGTGTGTGTGTGTGTGTGTGTGTGTGTGTGGGTTGTGTGCGTGTACGTGTGTAAGTGAATGCGTATATAAGTGTGTCTGTGTTTGCTTTTATAATATTACTCTTTTATTTCGATGATAAAGGAAAAAGCGCTCGTGTGCTTTTTAACATCCAATCCCCGCGTTAATGCCGTTTTGTAATTTTGTCATCCGTTCCCATTGGCACACAATCGCCTACTCTTCCGAAAAGTGGTTGTGTTGTATATACATATATGTGTGTGTGTATTTGTGTGTTTGTTTGTGTTTGTTTGTGTGTGTGTGTGTGTGTGTGTGTGTGTGTGTGTGTGTGTGTGTGTGTGTGTGTGTGTGTGTGTGTGTGTGTGTGTTGTGTGTGTTGTATGTGTAAGTGTGTGTTGTGTATTTGTGTAAGTATTAAGTAAGTAAGTCTTCAATTTTTACGTCTTTCCACTTTAAGTGATACCAGAAGTGTGTGTGTGTGTGTGTTGTGTGTGTGTGTGTGTGTGTGTGTGTGTGTGTGTGTGTGTGTGTGTGTGTGTGTGTGTGTGTGTGTGTGTGTGTGTTGTGTGTATGTGTGTGAGGTGTGGTGTGTATGTGTGTTGTGTGTATGTTTCAAATGTACGTGTGGCGGTATCGTTTTTGTAAAAGATGCTGTACAATGTCCTAATTCAATCAAACGTGTTAGTAGTAAAAGGCATACTGTGTACTTTTTTCCTCTTTTAAATCACCGTACACTGTAGACTCCTTCTTTTTGATAACATAGGCCTGTCTCTGTTGTTAATGGAGTTATGCTGTAGTTAAAAGCTGGACATTGTTCCGGTCTGGGTTTAAAAATGTTTTCCAGACAATCTGGGAAAAGAAATGACTACAAAGATAACTGAAGGAATTGATACAGCACCTCTATTCAACAGGCAGTCTAGTCTCTCCGCTTCCTGCTTCTCTTTTGAAAAATATACACACATGCGCGCATACACACACGCACACACATTCATACGCACACGCGCACAAACGCAAACACATACACACACGTGCGCCGGCACACACACCCAAAACACACACACACACACACAAACACACTCACACATACACACGCACATACACACGCACACTACACACACACACACACACACACACACACACACACACACACACACACACACACACACACACACACACACACACAGATTTCAAGATTTCAAGATTTAATTCGCCTTTGACCCCTCTTGGGGCATGGAGGATTTCAAACAAAATCAACTGTAACATATATAATTTGCAATGATAGAATACGTTCATACCCAGAATTTCACAGAAATAAAAAATATCGTCAACCTTTTCATTAATGTCATGCAACTTTACTCTTAAGTATGAATTTGCTAAGTTTTAATAGCATACACACACACACACATACACACACACACACACACACACACACACACAACACACACAACACACACACAACACGCACCACACACACAACACACACACACACACACACAACACACACACACACACACACACACACACACACACTGTTAGAAAGGAAGAAACATAGGGTCAGGGTCTCCAGCCCATTGCCGAAATGTTTTCTTTTCTGATAGTATCACAGAAATGAACAAACAAAAACTAGCAAGAAAACAAACAAAGAAACACAAATATTATCAGAAATCCCTTCAGCACCCCCCCCCCCCCCCCCCCCCCCCCCCCCCCACACCCTACACACACCATCCCCGAGCTTTCAAAAAAGCCCAATCATTTTTAAAAAAATCATGGCAATCTAGAAGGACGGATTGAATAAGGTGGATGGGGTAATGGAGATTGATGTGGAGTCTGGTATCTGGTATGGTATGGAACAGTATAGTATGGCTTCTTTCTCTGTCTCTCTGTCTCTCTGTTCTCTGTGTCTCTCTGTGTCTCTGTTTCTCTCTGTCTGTCTCTGTCTCTCTGTCTCTCTGTCTCTCTGTCTCTCTGTCTCTCTGTGTCTCTCTGTGTCTGTGTCTGTGTCTGTGTTTTCTCTCTCTCTCTCTGTCCTCTCTGTCTCTTCTGTCTCTCTGTCTCTCTGTCTCTCTCTCTCTCTCTCCTCTCTCTCTCTCTCTCTCTCTCTCTCTCTCTCTCTCTCTCTCTCTCTCTCCTCTCTCTCTGTGTGTTGTCTCTGTCTTCTGTCTCTCTCTGTTCTCTCTCTCTCCTCTCTCCTCTGTCTCTCTCTCTCTCTCTCTCCTCTCCTCTCTTCTCTCTCTCTCTCTCTCTCGTCTCTCTCTCTCTCTCTC
>CM060331.1:55866084-55883584 GCA_030674155.1 Stramonita haemastoma
GTTGTTGTTTGTTGGAGATTTTTTTTACAGTTAACGCAGCTCAATAATATGCGGTTGTCAGCATGCAAGCGTTTCCTCATTATTATTGTTGCATCTTTGTTGGGGATATTTTTCTTAGTGTTTTTTTTTTATTCCTTGTTGCTTTATTGCAGCGTTGTTTTGTCGATGCTTAAGTTATCTGCTTTTTTTTTTTTTTTCTCCTCCTTTTCTTCCCCTCCTTCTCCCCCTCCTTCTCCCCCTCCTCCTCCTCCTCATCGTCGTCATCGTCGTCGTCGTCATTCTCATCATAACTGTATTGTCATCATCACCGTCACCATTATCATCAATGTCATCGTCATCATCATCATCACTACCACCATCACTATCATCATAATTTCCCCCCTCTTCATCATCATCGTCGTCGTCGTCATTATTTTTCATCGTCGTCATTACCATTATCATAGCAGACAGGGCATGATCAAGTAGATGGTTTCCAAGTTAACCTGATGATGAAAGCTGGCGGGGGGGAGGGAGGAGAAGGCGGAGGAGGGCAGGGGAGGGAGGGGTGTGTGGAGAGTGGCATGATCAAATGAGCGTTACCCGTGAAGTGAAGAGGATCAAGGCGGCACGGCACGATCAGTTGAGCTCCATTAACCCACTTAACGACATCCAGGCGATCCGATTAACTCGGTCAGCTACACCTAGCACTGACTAGACTAGACTAGACTGACTAGACTAGACTAGACTAGACTACACTACACTAACTACACTAGACTAACTGACTACACTACACTACACTACACTACACTACACTACACTACACTACACTACACTACACTACACTACACTACACTACACTACACTAAAACTAGCTAGCTGGGCCGCGATCACATCACGTTGGCACAATGCAATCAGCCAACACTGTCTCACGCTGCGGAGTATCGCGCTGACATGACTGGCAAAGAAGGACCACACTCACCCAGCCAGCCCAGCCATATCAGGTTGCCAGGCCCCGTTTCCTTCCTTCCTGCATGTGTGGCCATCTTGTTGCTGCTGCTGCATGTGTGGCCATCTTGTTGCTGCTGCTGCAGTGTGTGGCCATCTTGTTGTTGCTCTGCTGCGCGTATGTGGCCATCTTGTTGTTGCTGCTGCAGTATGTGGCCATCTTGTTGCTGCTGCTGCAGTGTGTGGCCATCTTGTTGTTGCTGCTGCAGTATGTGGCCATCTTGTTTTGTGGCATCTTGCTGTTGTGTGGCCATCTTGCTGCTGCTGGCAGTGTGTGGCCATCTTTTGTTGCTGCTGCAGTATGTGGCCATCTTGTGTTGCTGTTGCAGTGTGTGGCCATCTGTTGTTTTTGTGGCCATCTTGCTGTTGTTGTGGCCATGTGTGCTCTGCTGTGTGCTGTCTGTGTGGCCATCTTGTGTTGCTGATTGCTGTGTGGCCATCTTGGTGTTGCTGCTGATGTGTGGCCATCTTGGTGTTGCTGCATGTGTGGCCATCTTGGTGTTGCTGCATTGTGTGGCCATCTTGGTGTTGCTGCTGCATTTTGTGGCCATCTTGGTGTTGCTGCTGCATTGTGTGGCCATCTTGGTGTTGCTGCTGCAGTGTGGGCCATCTTGTTGTTGCTGCTGCGTGTGGCCATCTTGGTGTTGCTGCTGCTAGTGTGTGGCCATCTTGTTGTGCTGCTGCGATGTGTGGCCATCTTGTGTTGCTGCTGTATGTGTGGCCATCTTGGTGTTGCTGCTGTAGCTGTGTGGCCATCTTGTTGTTGCTGCTGAGTGTGTGGCCATCTTGGTTGCTGCTGCTGCAGTGTGCGGCCATCTTGTTGTTGCTGCTGCTGCAGTGTGTGGCCATCTTTTGCTGCCTGCTGCAGTGTGTGGCCATCTTGTTGTGCTGCTGCAGTGTGTGGCCATCTTGTGTTGCTGTGTTGGCATCTTGCTGTGCTGCAGTGTGTGGCCATCTTGCTGTTGCTGTCTGTGTGGCCATCTTGCTGCTGTATGTGTGGCCATCTTGCTGTTACTGCTGCACCTGCGGTGGCCCTTGTCTTTTGAGGTTCAGTGAGAGTTTAAGTTGTATGTGGTTGTCATGCACTATATGTAAACCATCTGTGTAGAATGGGAAAATCACGTGGACTATGGTCGATGCACTAACCTAACCTATATTCCTACCTTCCCCAACTACCCCCCCTCCCGCTAACTATCCCTCCCATCCACCTACCCCTCCTTATCTACTTGTTCCTTAACTCTTTCTGACCTGAGTGTCTTACACACTAACCACGATACTTAATGCTCTTATAACCCAAGAATATGCATAAACAAACAACTATCCACAACATCAGAATTGAAGTATGCCGCAAGCACGTCCTAATCAGCTATTACATACACACATATCAACCTACTTAAAACTAACAATTTCAAACTTAAAGTCTTTTCCTTTGTAGTTTGAAACATCCTCATTCCTCTGTCTTGACCTGTTTTTTCTAGGCACAGAGAAACTAAATTTTTTTAAAATCTGATTCTTTTAACAGAAAACTAATCCTGAGTGATTTCAAACAATAAAAGAATATTAACTGTTAGGATAGCCTACGAAGGGAAGTAATACTGTCATAAGATAACAGTTTTATTACGGAAATAGGAATTTGGTGCAAAATGCTAAATTTCAGTTCAAGCAACGTCATAATACAGCATTAACGAACACACATAAAATTACTTACACTTGAATAGGTTGTCACTGGCAAATTTGAAGTGTGTGAGTGTGTGTGGGGGGGGGGGGGGGGGGGGGTCGTAAATCCTGAACATCCTTGGTGTGGCCTGGTTTTATTCGTCGGCCTACAGAGTGAAATAACTGTTTAAAAATTATTTATTCTTTTATATCAAGAATAATGGAATAAGCAATCATAAGCTTTATCTTTTACACCCAGTCCCCATGTGTATGCAGTTTTGTAAATGTCATCTGTTCCCACCGGCACACGATGGCCTACTCTTGCGAAAAGCGGAACATGATTTGACGTGTGCGCAAGATGTTCTGCGTGGGTTCGCACACGGGCCTCAGTTTATAGTCTCATCCGAAAGAATTCATGTGATTATGTTTTTCAGGTTGACAGTGTTGAATATTTGAAGATATTAAGAGGACTTGATCCTAGATTGGAAGTGGATGTTGTCAAAGTCATTGAAACTAAATGAGGTGACAAGCCTTTGCCCGTGGGCTACAACAACTTGAGCTACAAACTACTACAACTACTACTACTGCTACTACTACTACTACTACTACTACTACTACTACTACTACTACTACTACTACTACTACTACTACTACTACTAACTACTACTACTACTACTACTACTACTACTACTACTACTACTACTGCTACTACTACTACTACTACTACTACTACTACTACTACTACTACTACTACTACTACTACTACTACTACTACTACCAGATGATGATGATGATGATGATGATAGATGATGATGATGATGATGATGATGATGATGATGTGATGATGATGATGATGATGATAGTAATAGTACACCTTGTGTTTATTTGCTTGTTTACAACTGGCATTACTGTAGAATTTCTCCGTCAAATGATACATAAAAAAGCATCGATGAATAAAGAACATATAAAAACTAGTCTGCACAACTGTAGAAAAATATTGTCAGCAAATCACAGTGGTTTTTTCCTAAAGAAATAATACTGCTCAGTCGATACACATCGGATCTGGCTAACTGGGTTCGAATCCCGTACAAAAGCGATAAACTGAAGCCCTGTGTGCGAACGCACGTAGAATATCTTGCGTACACGTTAAATCTTGTTCCGCTTAACCGGATTAGGCTATTGTGTACCAGTGGGAACAGACGCCAAATTGTACAAAACTGCATACAAACGGGGACTGGAAGGGAAATGGCTCACAAGTGCTTATTTCATTATCCTCGATATAAAAGAATAAATAAATAAATAAATAAATGAATATATGAAATAAATGCGCTTGGACACAGAATGCTACACCAGTCATAAACATGGACAAGAAAGACCATGGGACAGAATACGAAATTTGAAAAAAAAAACGGTTGAACATGACAAGAAGAAAGGAAGATAAAAGAAAGAATAATGAGAGGAAGCAGAGACAATGCGATACAACATTCTTTCTCTCTTCGACGATAACAGATAAGCACTCACATGCTTTTTAGGGTTACTTTGCATCCAGTCCCCAACCCTTGTGTGAGAGAGAGAGATAGCTGTATTTTCCAAGGGTTACAGAGAGAGAGAGAGAGAGAGAGAGAGAGAGAGAGAGAGAGAGACAGACAGACAGACAGACAGACAGACAGACAGACAGACAGACAGACAGACAGACAGACAGACAGACAGACAGACAGACAGACAGACAGACAGACAAAGAACACAAACTGACAAATCTTTTTTCTCCTTCGTGGAGAGAAAATCAACAAGCACAGACAGACAGGCAGACAGACAGACAGACAGACAGACAGGCTCACCCACCAACAGCCTGCCCCCCCAGGCCTCAGGCAAACAAGAGAAAATCCAGGAAACCCTCCGCCCACCTCACCTTCCTCTCTCCACACCCCACCCCTCTCACCCACCCCCTCCCCACACCTACCTGACCTACTCTACTCCCCCGTAAGGACACACTCAAACATGTCAAAACAAAACAAAAAAAATCTTCCTAAACCATAGCGATAATAATGATGATTATATAAAATTTTATACAGCGCGATATCTTTTTTTTTTTTAAAGCGCGAAAACACCCACTCACAACCAATGAAACAAATATTCATATAAAAAAAACCCTAGAGAAAAGCACAGAAAAAGGTCTGTATTTTTTACAACCATAGTGTTGAGCATTGCATCACAGTACAGAAGGTTGATGATTATGATAAAAACAAATTGGATAAGGACCATGCTATCAATCCTTGACAGAAGTGTTAATTAATGTGAACGTGTAACTTCGTAGAATGATTACGAGATGTGGATGAGAAAGATTGTCCTATGAGAGTGGCGGAAGGACGAATGGAAGAGGAGAGAGGAAGAGAGAGAGAGAGAGAGAGAGAGAGAAGAGAGAGAAGAGAGAGAGAGGAGAGGAAGAAGACAGAGAGAAGAAGAAGCAGAGAGAGAGAGAAGACAGACAGAAGAAGAGAGAGAGAGAGAGAGAGAGAGAGAGAGAGAGAGAGAAGAGAGACGAAAGAGAGCAGACAGAGACAGACGAGCAGGAGACAGACAGACAAGACAGAGACGAGCAGACGAGAGAGAGAGACAGACAGACAGACAGACAGAGACAGACAGACAGACAGATAGACAGAGGGAGACAAGAGTTTGCAAAGAAAAAGTTCAGATGATATAGAGCCAGAAAATTCTAATGTAATCAGTAATGTTTGTTCTGCGGTATTTAGACTGAAGTGCACTCTAAGAGTGTGGAAGTGTCATTCCACAAGAAACACATCTAAATATAAAGACAGACTGGATTTAAACATGACACCCATACGCTTCTAAGTACAAAATAATGCATAATTCTTAACGAGGGATGGCGCAGGGGGTGGGGGGGGGGGGGGGGGTGTGTCAATAGTGTAAAATTAAATGTACTTTTATTTTTAACTCAGTTTCCATTTCAAATGGAGACTATTCAAAGCAGTATATAACGAGCGGCTTTCATTGATGACACCTTTTAATACAATATAAGAGTGCGTCTGTGAAAACTAAACTTGTTTGAGTATATCCTCACTGGTCCAGTCGTATAGTGTTAATGCAGGAATGATATTTATGGTTTGTTGGGGTTTTTTGCTCCTTTTCTTTGTTTTAGAATAATGGAATAGCATTCCTATACTTTTTAATATCTAGTCCTAATGTGTATGCAGTTTTGTAAATTTTGTCACCCGTTCCCAGCGGAAGACAATGGCACACTCTTCCAAAAGGTGAAACAGGTTTTAACGTGTTCGCAAGACGCATCAGGAACGTTTTACAGGATTACAATGCCATACAGTGGTGAAATGGTTCTTTTTGTTATGTCTGCACACAAATACAACTCACTGTTGTCTCAATCATTTCTTCAAGAGCATTGTGAAAGTCGACCCTTTCAACATTCATCCCAGGAATATTTAGAGACAAAAGTGTCTGACACACTCTTTGAAGTTTCTGGTTAGTGAGGTAAAGGTAAAGGTGTCCGTTATGGACGTAGCGTAGGGACAGCGTCAGACTTCAGCTTCTCTAGGGTCAGCGTAGGGCGGCGCCTCCCTCCCTCATCCTCCCCCGCAGCTTGCCTTCCCTGACCCTAAAGAGAGCAGGTACCCATTTACAGCTGGGTGAACTGGGGGAACTGTACTAAAGCCAATGCGCCAAACGGTCACCTATCCAACTGGCAACCACGACTCGACGCTGCTTAACTTGACTGGGGAAAGCGAGCTCTCTGACCACTGAGCTATCCCGTCCCCCTTGCTTAGTAGTGACAACTATTAAATTTTAATATTTGAGGTGATTGTTCACGAAGTGTAAAGAATAGTCGTTGTGGATACTAAGAGAGTTCTTTATATTGAGGAAGGCTAAAACGCAAAGACACAGCATTACAAATATAGAGCCTAGTGAAATAAACAATGATAAAAAAATTACATCAGAAACACCATGACTAGTAAAAAAAATAATGGTTAGAAAAACGGAAATTGCAATCACACACACAACACACACACACACAACACACACACACACACACACACACACACACACACACACACACACACACACACACACACACACACACACACACACACACACACACACACACACACACACACACACACAACACACACACACAAAGTAATTGATTCAACATTATACTGTGTTACAATTCATACAATTTGGTTCAGCCCATGCAAGTGAACGTTTTCTACTTTTTTTAGGCCAGACGTATTTTACTTCTACTTTGGACTGGCAACAATAAGCACGATTGTTCACGCCAAGAAAACCCACACATTCTAACCAGCCATCAAACTACACAGGCAAAATTGGTGGGATTTTTTTACCTAGGGTCCGAAGACAGAATTTCCTGAGGAACACCGTGCTTAATTGACATAAAAGACTGCCCCTGTCCGTCAAAGGACATAATCCGATTTCTTTGTCTAGAAAATTTTGTTTCAAGAGTCTATTTGTACAACAGAGAGATTCACACTTAAACTTGATTTAAGAAAGTAAAATTTAACACAGTAGTGTTATTCCAATCCTCGATAAAAAACACAAAGAACACACACAACACACACAACACACACACACACACACACACACACCACACACACACCACACGCACCACACGCGCGCGCGCGCGCGCGTGTGCAGGGCCACACATAACACCTCCTTTGGCAAAGCGTTTGCACTTTCAACAATCAATCTTGATTTAGCTATACTCCTAACACTAGCTATGACTATTGTACATGCCTTTTGACTGCACCAGAGTAGTTTCCCATCTGTGCTCTTCTATGCAAAAATCGACCGAAGGAAGATTTCACATGGCTTTTTCAAATATATAAAAGCACCAATTAGGTTTATCTTGTGAGTTAAATGACTTTTAACAAGAGCTAATATGGAACTTTAACCATAATTTAATAGTTGAGAAGAGAGAGAAAAGACAGACAGAAAGAGAGACAGAAAGACGGAGAGAGACAGAAAGAGACAAAAAGACACAGAGAGAGAGGAAGAGAGAGAGAGAGGAAGAGAGAGACAGACCGAGAGAGAGAGAGAAGGGAGGGTTATCAATGACCACATGACTATAACTACTTCCTCTTATCTTAGATATATTATAGTAGTAGTAGTAGTAGTAGTAGTAGTAGTAGTAGTAGTAGTAGTAGTAGTAGTAGAAATAGTTAGTAGTAGTAGTTAGTAGTAGTAGTAGTAGTAGTAGTTATTCTATTTTATTTTATACCACTAATTTCACAGCAGATTTTCTGCGTGAAATTCAGGCTGCTCTCCCCGGGGAGAGGCATCGCCACAAGTGCAGCGTTTACTCATTATTTTTCTTTTGTCTGTTTCCTGTTTGCAACTGTATTTGTTTCCCTATCAGAGTGGCTTTTTTCTACAGAATTTTGCCAGGGACAACCCTATTGTTGCCGTGGGTTCTTTTATATGCGCTAAATAATGATGTGTAACACACGGAACCTCGGTTTGTCGTCTCATCCGAAAGACTAGCGCCCAGACCACCACTCATGGTCTAATAGATGGGGAAAAAGATTTTGGCCCAAATGGGATTCGAACCACCGCACACTCCGACCCGAACTTTTTGCTTTCTAGGCAGGCGCGTT
Source organism: Stramonita haemastoma (assembly GCA_030674155.1). Taxonomy (NCBI): domain Eukaryota; kingdom Metazoa; phylum Mollusca; class Gastropoda; order Neogastropoda; family Muricidae; genus Stramonita; species Stramonita haemastoma. Next base: position 55,874,364 of record CM060331.1, read on the forward strand.
ACCACTTAGACCACCGACCCACCTGTAGTAGTAGTAGCAGCCAGTATAGAAGTAGTAGTAGAGAGAGTAGTAGTAGTAGTAGTAGTAGTAGTAGTCAGCAGCAGCAGTAGTAGTAGTAGTAGTAGTAGTAGTAGTAGTAGTAGTAGTAGTAGTAGTATTTAGTAGTAGTAGCAGTAGCAGCAGCAGCAGCAGCAGCAGCAGTAGTAGTAGTAGTAGTAGTAGTAGTAGTAGTAGTAGTAGTAGTGTAGTAGTAGCAGCACCAGCATAGTAGTAGTAGTAGTAGTAGTAGTAGTAGTAGTAGTAGTAGTAGTAGTAGTAGTAGTAGTAGTACAGTAGTAGCAGCAGCAGCAGCAGTAGCAGTAGTAGAGTAGTAGTAGTAGTAGTAGTAGTAGTAGTAGTAGTAGTAGTAGTAGTGTAGTAGTAAGTAGTAGCAGCAGCAGCAGCAGCAGTTAGTAGTAGTAGTAGTAGTAGTAGTAGTAGTAGTAGTAGTAGTAGTAGTAGTAGTAGTAGTAGTAGTAGTAGTAGTAGTAGTAGTAGCCTTGATATCTTTATTATTTTATATTATCACTGTCATCACCATCACTCTTTCCGTCTGTCTGTCCTTCTGTCCTTCTGTCCATCTGTCTGTCTGTCTGTCTAGTCTAGTTCTGAATGATAAATGAAAAATGACAGAGACTCAAAAGTTTCCCAAGGCAGCGGTAACCGAATACAAAGCTGGGACTACACTGGTGAGACCAACAACACACACACCACAACACACCCCCAAACCCACACACACACACACACACACACACATACAACAACACACAAGACACACACACGCAAAACGCACACACACATACAACACACACACAAAGACACAATACGTAACCCCAACACACACAACACACAGACACGCAGACACGCACACACACAACAAACACACACACACACACACACCACATATAGACAAACACACACACAAAACACACACATACTACACGCGCCACCCACACCACCACACCCCACCCCCATACACACTAGACACAACACACACACATAACACACACAATACCCCCCCACACCACACCAACACACAGACACACCACCCCACACACACAACATCCCCCACACACCACAAATCCACACCCCATCCCCACCCCCACCGCCTACACACACACGCACAAACACAAATCCACCCCCATCCCCACCCCCACCGCCTACACACACACACACACGCACAAACACACATCCATCCCCATCCCCACCCCCACCGCCTACACACACACACACGCACAAACACACATCCACCCCCATCCCCACCCCCACCGCCTACACACACACACACACGCACAAACACACACACACACACACACACACAACACACACACACACACACACACACACACACACACACACACACAGAGAGAGAGAAGCCCCAGCTGTGAAAAGTGCCAGACGACTAACTGCTGTTCAAGCTGTTAAGGTGGGGGGGGAGTAGGGGAGGGGAATGGTTGTGGACAGGGTCAGAAATCCCACCAGTGTCACTAGTGACTCGTTAGTTAGCGTGGCGGCATGGGGCCTTGGCTACAGTCTGTAAGGAGTACAGCTGAACGGAGATCTCAATGTTTTGTTGGTTTTGTTTATTTTTGTCGTCAAGATCATCTGGTGAAAAGTTCAACGATCTAGAAGACAAAGAGTTTGCTCTGAGTTTGCTCTCAGCAGTCTAGCTTCAGGGCTTTTTTTCTGGCAAACAAAACCAGGCTATTACAAGGTTTTACTTGCTCACGACACTAGGCCTTATTTGTTGATTTATTTTTCTACTCTTTCATTTATTTGTTTATTTATCTATCTATTTAATCCTTCATTTATTCTTCAAGTTCGAGGATAATGGAATAAGCACGTATGTGCTTTTTTATATCCAATCTTTGTGTGTATGCAGTTTTATCAGTTTCGTCACCCGTTCCCAGCGGCACACAATCGCCTACTTTTCCGAACGGGTTTTAAAGTGTGCGAAAGATATTCTGCGTGCTTTCGCACTCGGGGCCTCGGTTTATAGTCTCACCCTAAATACTTAAAGGGGGTGTGGAGTCGGCTCCGATGTTAACTCCAGAGGGAAAATCCTCTTGAACGAGAATCGAACCCGGCTCAGCAGATCACGAGCGCATCACTCTGACCACTAGGCTATCCCGACCAGTGCAGTAGTCTAAAGTGGGGTCACGGAGTTAAGGGGAGAGGTCAAGTGAAGGGAATCTGATGTTGTTGGGTTTTTTTGCCTTAATGACTGCCGCTATAGCTGATTGCTGTATATGGCAACATTCTGATGGCTCCTGCGGACACTACTGGAACCATTCGTATCGGTCATTGCCTTTCCAATGGATCATTCCAGTGCCGTGGAGAGGGGGGGAGTCTACTGCATGGGTAACAGTTTGCCCTCCATACTTACTTACACAGGCTTTGCGCTCTAAAGACTAGAGCTGAACTCCATAGTCTTCCGAGACTGATAGGTGCCTACCACTACTATAGCCGAGTGGTCAAGTCCGTTTGACCTCCATCCAATTGGCTCTTGAAGTCGTGGTTCGAATCTTGGTGGCATCTGGTGAATTAAGGACGTGGATTTAAGAAAAAAAACTATCTCACAGGTAAAAGTCCAGTACAGACCTGCCTATTCCTTAACTCCCTTCATGTAGATACAGATGCAGAAGATCAAATATGCACGTTAAAGATCCCGTAAGTCATGCTAGCACTGGATGAACCGTTGGAGAGCGTCGGAGCTCCAGCCGAAGAACGGGTGGGGGAGGGGGGAGGGGGAGAATAGCAAACCCAAAAAACCCCTGAATTCTCTTTGCGTCAGTAACTCATAGATCGGATAATATCCAGAGAACCGTTAACCGTTCTTCTCTCTCTCTCTCTCTCTCTCTCCTCTCTCCTCTCTCTCTCTCCTCTCTCTCTCTCTCTCTCTTCTCTTCTCTCTCTCTCTCTCTCTCTCTCTCTCTCTCTCTCTCTCTCTCTCCTCTCTCTCTCTCTCTCTCTCTCTCTCTCTCTGTTTGCAGTTTTTGATACCCAGAGGAAGTAAAAGCATCGGAGTAGTTATCCTTAATTTTTCACAAAAACTTGCTGACAATATTGATCAACCGAGTTCCAAGAAGTGCCCCTCCAAAATGAAATGTTGCTTAGCAGGTGCTTAGTTCTATGACGAAGCGTTTGTAAAACTAGTTGATATGTTCTTTTTTTAAGTTAAGGAGCGCAAACAGAATCAGAATAAGATTCAAAATAAGACGTTTTTATTGCCATGGAAGTCGATAGATGCCCATTTGACATAACGAAATAAACGAAAATGAATGCTGATTGTGTTAACAGTTCAAAGGTCCAGATCACAAGCTAAAGTGGGTGTGTTTTCTTTTCGTTTTTATTCATTGTTTGGCGCCAAACGGTTTGTGTGGTTGTTGTGTTCCCTCTATAGTTAAGTTTGCATTTTGTTTGTATCCTTATTTCTTTATTTTCATTTCTTCAACAGTCATTCCTCCAACTTTATCTGCTTTCTGGTTATTTTTTGTCACGCTGCTGACACAAGTCGCGTAACACTTTCCTCATTCCCCCTGCCCAAAATAATAGCAAACAATTTCCCACCTGAACTAAAAAAATTACCCCCCAAAAACCCACACTTTTGGGGGGTCTCACTTCACCGTAAAATAACCGCCTTCAAGTGAAATTTGAAAGTGTATGATTATTCCTCGGACAGATTTGACCAAGCAGCAGACAAATGGACGGAGACTGTGGAAGGGTGACCGACAGAGCGTGATGGATAAAAACAAGGCAGCCTCTGGAAAACCAGCCCCCATGTCTGTCACGTGATCCAATCAAGGCCCGCTACTCCTGTCAGTGTGTTCTGGCCTGTCAATCAAGGGTGTGTGCGCGAAGCGAAAGCCAATGAAATTGGTCTGGCCGAGCAGAGACCAGGGGTAAGGGTGAGAGGGGAGGGGGGCAAGGGGGTAGGGAGGGGGAGGGGAGGAGGAGGAGGAGGCCAAGGAGATCAGGCTGGAACCTTGTGCAGGAAATCACTAATGGAGTGATGGTCCCTGTCAGTGGGAGAAGGGGGGGGGTGGACTTTTTTTTATATTCCCCCACCTACCCCTATCCACACCCTAATAGGGTTAGGGAAGGTATGAATAAGTCATTGGTTGGACTGATGATGAGGGGACAGTTGGGAGTGCTTTAAGTGGATTTTGCTTTACTGATGATGAAGGGAATTTGGGGTGGAAGTTGTAATTGGACCATGTGGTGACTGACTGATTGACTGACTGATTGACTGACCAACGGAGGAAGTGGTGGTAGCGGTGGTGGTGGTGGTGGTGGTGGTGGTAATCGCGGGCTTTTTCATTGGATCTTTGCTTAGGACAGGTCAGACGAGGTGACATCTTTCACTTAGTGTTGCTAATGAGAGAATGACAGAAACAGAGACATACAGAGAGAGAGAGAGAGAGAGAGAGAGAGAGAGAGAGAGAGAGAGAGAGAGAGGAGAGAGAGAGAGAGAGAGAGAGAGGGGAGAGAGGAGGGGTTGGGTTCTTTTTTTTTATCAGTTTTGTTTTTGGTGAAAAGAGATTTTCTGGTCATGAAAAAAGTTCCTGACCTCTGTCAGACCTTAGTTGATTTGTGGGCTAGGTAGGTACCTTGTAGCTTGTTGAAGCTCTGTGGCTTTGCCAGTCAGATGAGGGGGATCCAGTACATCTTCTATCTCAGCAGGTAGTGAAGAGGCGAACAAGAAGTTGGACATGTGATACAGTGTTACACAGGCGTAGTGGCAATCAGTGTAACGTCAGCTGTAGCTTAGCTTAGCTGTTTGAATGTTGTCAGTGGGTTTGTCTTATGTACATGTAGGAAAGATGGCACAACATTGATGTGATTTATTAATTCAGATGTCAGGTATTTGTAATACTAGACTCATCATTCCTTGCCTCCCCGCAAGCCCTCGCTCTTGCTCTGGTTGTGTGTGTGTGTGTGGTGGGGGGTGAGTGTGTGTGTGAGACTCTGTGTGTGTGTGTGTGTGTGTGTGTGTGTGTTATGGGTGAATGGGTGATGTGTGTGTGTTGTGGGTAGTGTGTGGGGTGGTAGGGGGGAGAGGGGGGGTAAGAAAAGGAAAGAGAGATGTTTATATCTTGATTCGGGTTCTTTGTGTATGTAAAAGCTGCTATTAGGTAAATGAGAGACAGAGACAGAAAGAGACAGACAGAGAGAGAGACAGACAGAGAGAGAGACAGAGAGGCAGAGAGAGAGAGTTCCATGGAAACATTCAAGTTTGAACAATGCATGGGCGTGTGTATATACATGCATGCGTGTGAGTGTGCGTGCGTACACGCGAGCATGTGTGTGTGCGTGCGCGCGCGCGCGCGCGCGCGCGTGTGTGTGTGTGTGTGTGTGTGGTGTGTGTGTGTGTTGTGTGTGTGTGTGTCTGTCTGTCTGTCTGTCGTCTGTCTGTCTGTCTATCTGTCTGTCTCTGTCTGTATGCATATCTGTGTATATAAACGTGTAACCATGTGTGTACGTGCATGTAAAGGTAAAGGTACGTGCATGTACATACCTACAGTCGTACGTGTCTTGAGTGCGAATGCTTATTAATTTTTAAACACGGGTGCATACACGCGATAATATACATACATACATACATACATACATACATACATACATACACATACATACATACATACATACATACATACATACATACATACATACATACATACATACATACATACATACATACATACATACACACATACATACATACATACATACATACATACATACATACATACATACATACACACATCCATACATCCATACATCCATACATCCATACATCCATACATCCACACATACACACATACACACATACATACATATATACACATATACACACACATACACACACATACACACACAAACATACATACACAGATACATCCCCCTCATCTTTCAACTTTGGATAAATAAATAAGAACCACCCCCACTAAACCATAGCCTAGCCCTCACATGGATGGATGGATGGATCGGTGGTCTAGGTGGTCACGCGCCTTGCCTAGAAAGCAAGAAGTCCGGGTCGGAGTGTGCGGGGTTCGTACCCCGTTTGGACCCAAAACTTTTTCCCCATCCATTAGACCATGAGTGGTGGTCTGGGCGCTAGTCTTTCGGATGAGACGATAAACCGAGGTCCCGTGTGTTACACATCACTATTTAGCGCACGTAAAAGAACCCACGGCAACAAGGGGGTTGTCCCTGGCAAAATTCTGTAGAAAAAAGCCACTCTGATAGGGAAAACAAATACACTTGCATGCAGGAAAAAGAAAAAAAAAAAAAAGGGTAGGCGCTGCACATGTGGCGACGCGCTCTCCCCGGGGAGAGCAGCCCGAATTTCACGCAGAGAAATCTGCGTGACATAAAGTGGTACAAAATACAAAAAAAAAAAAAAAATACATGCCTATGATACATAAGACTCTCAACACGAACAACAGCACCAGGAGGACATGTGGACTTATGCGGACTGGACTGACTCGATCCTGTTAATATTTGAAATCAAATCACCCCCAACCCCACCCTAACCGCCACTACGACCCACCCACCCACCCCCTCCTTTCTCCCAGGGCCATCACAGGGACTACTTTCTCCCCTCATTACTACGCGGGTTATGATTTCCCCAGAGAAAGTGAGGGGTGCCAGAAAAATGAAATCAGCTGATAAACCTTGTTAGCAGGACTTTTCCTACAGCTGTACTCAGCCACCTGTCCCTCCACAGCAGACCTGTGGATTAAGACATAAGCTACACAATAATCAGCATTATTATGCCTGAGGCTGTGCCGAGTGACAAATAGGAAACAAAACAGTATTGAACTCTGCCACATCACCTGAGCTGTGCCGAGACAAATAGGAAACAAAACAGTATTGAACTCTGCCACATCCGAAGGTCGGAATATGGTATTTTTTAATATGGGATGGGTGGGGGAAGGTGTAGGCAAAAATTCACTGTAAACTTTGGAGCTCTAGCTGAGGAATGATAATAATGATGATAATAATGATAATAATAATGAATAATGATGATATATGAATGATAATAATAATAATAATAATAATAATAATAATAATAATAATAATAATAATATAAATATAAATAAATAACAATAACAATAACAATAACAATAACAACAACAACAATAACAATAACAGTATTGAAACAATCTCAGTTCATAATCTCACCACCACCAATACCCCCCAAAAAACCCCACACACGCACCTAGACAGACCCCCCGTTTATGCTTCAGTACATACCGGACTAGAGGGAGGGAAATGGAGGATCGATCCGTCAACCCTTCACTTTCTAAGCTCAAGGGTGTTACTTCTGTACCCCCGAGATATTGACCGCTAAGGTGACCAACGGTTGACTGAGCATCTCTGTGGACATTATGATGATCCAGTAAAGACCCAGTAGTGGTCAGCTTAGGCCCAGCGACTTGTGATGCTGTTACAGTGCATAAGTGTGCGTTTGTGTGTGTGTGCGTGCGTCCGTGCGTGCGTGCGTGCGTGTGTGTGTGTGTGTGTGTGTGTGTGTGTGTGTGTGTGTGTGTGTGTGTGTGTGTGTGTGTGTGTGTGTGCTGGTCTTCAATTTGACGTCTGGTGACATAAACAGTAATAAAAATTATTAGACAAGTGTGTGTGTGTGTTTGTGTATGTGCGTGCGTTTTTGTTTGTTTGTTTGTTTTGTTTGTTTGTTTGTGTGTGTGTTAATTTGTACGGTGTAGGGATTGCTATATTGGCTAAGTTTGTCTCTTTCGGTTTGCTTGGATTTTTAAAATAATAATTTGGCAGAGTTGTGTTGTGTGTGTAGAAGCTGAGTGTTAGCGTATGCAGGACAATCCTGATATCAAATGCTGATACCATTTTTTCAATTGATTTTCTTTCATTTTTTGATGATTAGGACCTGTATCTTTTTGAAGATTGGGATATATATCCATAACAATGTATTAGGAAATAACGGTGAAGAGGTTGATAAATGAGAGAAGGAAATACTACAAGGCTAGGAATGCAGTTAGCTGAGCTTGAAACCTGTTACCGAAAAGAAAACCAAAAGCAGAGGGATAAAATATTTATCAAAATAACAGGATACACGAATTGATGATGATAATAGTCATAAAAATCATCATCATCATCATCATCATCACATCATCTCATCATCATCATCATCACATCATCATCATCATCATCGTCATCATTTAATTTGCAAAAATGATCCCATACAAAATAAAATCACAGCATTGGTTAACTTCGGAGCTCTAGTCCAAGAACGAAAAACTAGATAGCTAGATAGCTAGATATCTACATAGAAAGATAGATAGATAGATTGATAGATAGATTGATAGATAGATCGACCGACCGACCGACCGACCGACCGACAGATACACACATACATACTTGGATAGATATATACATAGATAGATACATAGATAGGTTCTTACCAGCTTCGTCTGGGTCATAAGATTTGTTAAAAAGAGTTTGGAGTAGTCTCTTCATGTTAACGTTAGTTTGTTGGGGTGTTTGGTGTTGCTGTTTTATTTGGTGTTTTTGTTTTGTGTCCTTTTTTTTATTTTGTTGTTGCCTTTTATTGGCTTGGGTTTTTTAATGGGTAGCATTCCATATGTGTGTACACATGTTAAACATGGACCATAACAGCAGACATTGAAAGAAGGATGCAGGCAATGGAGATGAGGGGCTTTAGTAAACTCTTTGGTAGCTCATGCACAGATCACATCACTAACGATGAAGTAAAAATCAGAACCAACATGGCCATCGGATTATATGAAGAGTTCCTGGCTTCAGTGGGGAAAAAACCGCAAAGTAAAGTGGGCGCGTCACACGAATAATTATATGGACTGGTCAAGACTGTCCTACAGGGAACAGTACAAGGAGGGAGACGAAGAGGCAGAAAAAAAAAGATGGGAAGACAACATCAGAAATCGGACTGACCTTGAGTGGAACGATTTGCTACGGAAAGCAGAGAACCGTGGGGAGTGGAGGAAGCTGGTTGCAAAATCTTCAGTGGTGCCCCCACGATCTACAAGACCACGGGATAGGTGAAGGTGAAGGTTAAGAAAATCCCCTGGCAAGTTAGGTTACACTCCGGTATTATTTTTGGAGTCAAGTAGTTGTTGTTTTCACAGATTTTTTAAAGTATAAAAAAATGCACTGTGTACTTG
>CM060331.1:55891084-55895877 GCA_030674155.1 Stramonita haemastoma
ACTACTACTACTACTACTAACTACTACTACTAACAACAACTAAAACAACAAACAACAACAACAACACAACAACACAAACAACAAAAAAACAACAACAACAACAACAACAACAAAAAAAAAAAAGGTTGAAGCATCTTGGAGGTGGAAAGTCAGTGTATTGTATTTTTTTTTATTACTCTTTTCTTTCGAATAATTAAATAACCCCTTTGTTGTTTTTTTCACATCCGGCCCACTGTGTGTATGCATTTTTATAATTTTAATCCGTTCCCACCGGCACACAATGGCCTACTTTTCCGAAAAGCGGAAGGGTTTTAAGTGAGTCCTAGGGTGCAGTGGTCAGCACTAACTTCTGTGAATCTTACAAAGAGAACGGGTGAAACATGGTCTGTTATGTGTATTTGTAAAAAAAAAAAAAAAAAAAAAAAAAAAAAAAAAAAAACATAAAATAATAGCTTTTATTTGCCAGGTCTTCATAATCCAAAACATATCAAGCCACATTAAAACCACACAAACTTTCCAAAACTTTTGGTTTTTTTTTTCTTTTTCTTTTTTCAAATTTCATTCCTCTTTTTTTTTGGGTGTATTAGTATAGTAGACATATATATAGATAGATAATAAGTATATATATAATAATAATAATAATAATAATAATAATAATAATAATAATAATATATATAATAATATATATAATAATAATAATAGTGATGATGAGTGATGATGAATGATGATGATGATGATGATGAAGATGATGATGATGATGATGATGATGATGATACGACATGATGATATAAAAAATCAATAACACAAAAAAATGGGTGATTTTGTTTCAGGACGCTGACACGGTCAAGAAAACGCTTCCATCCCAAACGGTGGTATCACACAGCGGGGTCACACACAGAGAGACAGACAAGAACAAGACAAACAGCAACCGCGCAGAGCAGTACAGTACTAACTACACTACTCCACAGGACAGGAAACCAGATTATTCACTGCAGGGAGAGAGTGTCTCTACCCTCCTGGTCCCCGGTCAGTTTCATGTCCTTGACGCTCTGGTCCAGTGTCCGGTCGTCAGAGGTCGTGGTGGGAGGGGGAGGAGGGCCGTGATGAATTCCTCCACCATTCTCATCTCCTTCCCTACCACCTCTCGGGACGGCGGGCCCCCCACCACCTCCACCACCCCTGCCGGAGATGATAACACCACTCACGGGGGCCCGGATGGTCCGGGTGAGTATTTGTTTATTTATTTATTTGTTTGTTTGTTTTTTTTATTTATTTGTTTTTTTTGTTTTTTATTTATTTATTTATTTGTGACGCTCCACCACCACCACATAGTCGCATTGCACTAGAGGTCCATTTTTTTTTTAAGTTATTGACATGTTATTAATCTGCAATGCTAATTGCTATACAATACAAAAAAGCAGATTGAAAATCGAACAAATTTATCAAAAATTGATTCCCAATTGAAATGATAGACTGCAGGAAATGACAAAATGAGAAATCAACAAGTTTAGCATCGTACTTGGTAGTCAGAATTGAGGGCTTGACTATTTTCAAAACGCGTTTAAAGACAAAAGGAAACAAAATTATGCCTTGATATTTCATTACACGGTAGAATAAGTGCTATAGTTTTATAATTAATTCAAAATCTCAAAATTGACAACCTCACCCCCACCTGCCTTTAAAGGCTTCTAGGGGAAAAGTGGGTTAGGTGCTAAGCGACTCATTTCGTGGTGGGGCCATTCACATATATTTATTTTATTTATTATTATATTTATATTTATTTATTATTATTATTTATACTCATTATTCTTTCGGGGCAGGATAGCTCAGTGGTCAGAGCGCTCGCCCCCCCCCCCCCTCCCCGGTCAAGAAGCAGCGTCGAGCGTGGGTACCAGTTGGATGGGTGACCGTTTGCGCGCCTTGGCTTCAGTACATCCCCCCCCCCCCCAGTTCCCCCAGCTGTAAATGGGTACCTGCCCTCTTTAGGACCAGGGAAGGTAAAGCAGCGAAGGAGAGGAGATGGGCGCCGCCCTCAAATGCTGGCCCCTAGAGAAGCTGAGGTCTCTGATGCCTTGCTCCCCTACGACCGCCTAGGTTATGGGACACATACCTTTACTTTTACCCTTATTCCTTATTTCTTTTTTTTTTTTGCCTTATTTAATTATTCATTCTTTTTTATCGAGGATAATAGAATAAGCATTCCTGTGCTTTTTTTTTTACATCCAGTCCCTGTGTGTATGCAGTTTTTGTAAATCTTGTCATCTGCTCCCAACCGGCACACGATGGCCTACTGTCACGAAAAGCGGAACATCTTTTAACATGTGCGCGAGACGTTCTGCGTGCGTCCCACATACGGGGCCTGGGTTTATAGTCTCATCCAAAAGACATTTGGGGAGAGTGGAGTCAGCACTGGCAGTAAGATCTGTGAGTGTGTTGTGTAGTGTAGTGTGTCAAGTCAAGTCAAGTCAAAATGACTCATAAGGCCAATTACAAATATTGACAGGCAGATTGATACGAATCATATTCTCGAAAGACACAAGAAAGCTACTTTCTTTTAAATATTGGTTTAAACGTTCCATTATTTTTGTTTTAATACACGTTTAGATCCTTTGTAGCCCGAGGTTTGCGATGGGGCAAATACTATCTCCTTTGTTGGATGACGCAACTGACACGAATTGAATTATAAGAAGAACTATATTTTTACAAATTTTATTCTTTTATATTGAGGATTATGGGATAAGCATTCGTGTGTTTTTTTTACATCCAGTCCCCGTGTGTATGCAGTTGTGTAAATGTTATTTGTTCCCACCGGCACACGATGGCCTACTCTTACGAAAAGCGGAGCAGGGTTTTTCGTGTGCGCAAGATGTTCTGCGTACGTTCCCCCAAAAAACGGGTTTTGGTTAAGCCCTCATCCAAAGGGCCCCCCTTAAAACCAAAATTAAAATCAAACACACTTGTAAACAAACCCGTCAGTCCCAATCAAAGCGGGCCTTGCGCAGCTTTATCGGCAGTCCTTTCTTTTTGGTTCTAAACTTTTGGGGGGAAAAAACCTGCAACATTTAAGGGGACGGGGGGCTAGTAAACCAGTGTTTTTTGGGGGGGTTTTTTCCCCCGGGGGGCAAGGCTAAAAAATTTTATAGGGGCCTCTACAGTTTCACACAAAAAATTCGGGGGGAAAGTGTGTGTATGTGGGGGGGGGTGTGTGGAGTGTGTGTGTGTGGGGTGGGGTTTGGGTTGTGTGTGGTGTGTGGGTGTTTTTGGGGTTTTTGTGTGTGTGTGGTGGTGTGTTTTTTTTTGTGTGTTGTGTGTGTCTGTGGTGTGTCTTGTGTGCTGTGCGCGGCAAGCCCCTTTAAAATTTTCCCTTCACATTTTTATTTTCAGATAGCTTGCATAGGGTGAGATCAGATGGGAGAAAAAACAGACAGCCCAGACAGAAAAGAAAACAAGAGACGGGGAAAAAAAATTTCCCCAAAAATTTATAGAAAAAACAAATAGAGACACAGAGAGAAAGATAGACAGGAATAGACAATACAAACTTTGGGAAAGAGTGCAAACTTTAAAGTTTTTGGGGGAATACATACCCTTTTGAAAGAGGAAGAGACCCAAAAGACAACAGATACAGACAAAAAGACAAAGCGAGAGAGAAAGAGAGACAGAAAGAGAAAAGACAAGAAACAAGAGAAATACAGACAGACAGAAAAATACAGACAAGACAGACATACAACAAGGCGAGACAGAAAGAGACAGCAAAGACAGACCCGATGACCCAATTTAAAAAAATGAAGACCCCAAAAAAAAAAAGAGAGACAACATTGGGGGAAAAAAAAAAAAAAAAACAAACACAAATTTTAAAATGAGGGGTACAACACAAGACACCCGGGCAGACAGACACACAGGCCACAGACACTAGAAAAAAAAAATTGAGACACAACCCCCCAGAGAGAAGCCCCCCACAAATAAGTGGGACAAAACCCAATTCAGACGAGAAGAGACAGAACCCAAAACACGGGGGGACAGCACAAAAAAAAAACCAAAAAAAAGAAATGATTTTTAAAAAAAAACAGATGGAGACACAACTTTTAAAAGAGGGAGAATTAAAAAAGACACAAACCCCCAAAAATTGCAAAAAAATGCAAGACCCCAAAAAACAGACAAAAGCAGCAGACAACAGAAAACAAAAGACAGAAAAAAGACAGACAGACAAAAAAGGTAGAGAGACACACACAAAAACCCCCCCGTTAATGACAATGTTTGTTTTGGGGGGAAAGGGGGGCTATGGCCACCCGGGTGAGGGGAAGTTTTGTTTGGGGGTTTTTTTGGGTTTTTTTTTGTATTTTTCCCCTTTTTTTCCCCCTTTTTTTTTTTTTTCCTCCCCCCCCCCCCCCCCCCCCCCCCCCTCTCTCTCTCTGCTCCTCTCCCTCTCTCCTCTCTCCCCCCCCCTCTTCTCCGACTCTCTCCGTCTCTCTCTTTTTCTTTCTTCTTTCTCTTCTTCGTTGTCCTTCTCTCCTTTCTCAAACTCTCTCTCTCTCTCTCTCCTCTTCTTTCTCTCTCTTTTCTCTGCTCCCTTTCTCCCCCCTTTTTCCCTCTCCTTTTCCCTCTCTCTCAAAACTCTCTCTTTTTTCCCTCTCTCTCCTCTCTCCCCCTCCTCCTCCCTTTTCCCCCTCTCATTTTCCTCTCTCTTCCTTCCCTTTTTCCCCTCTCTCTCTCTTCCCCTCCCTTTTCTCAAAAAACCTCTCTCTCCTCCCTTCTTCCCCTCTCCCCCTCTCTCCCCTTTTTCACCTCTCTCTCTC
>CM060331.1:55895977-55900977 GCA_030674155.1 Stramonita haemastoma
TGGGAAAGAAAGCCACTGATCGCACAGCCTCTCACTTTGCTGTTACCCCCAGCGTTAATGGTTTGATCAAGAACTATGATAAAGCCACTGTTCCCACTGGCACACAATGGCCTACTCTTAAGAAAAGTGGAATAGGATTTAACGTGTGCGCAAGCTTGATAGGTTTTCCGGGGCCTCGGTTTACGTCTTATCCAAAGGACTTTTGGGGAGAGTGGAGTCAGCACTGATGTTAACTCCACAGGAAAAATCCCTCGAACAGGAATCGAACTTAGGTCATCAAATTGCGAGCGCAATGTTCTGACCACCAGGCTATCGGGTTTTTTTGTTTGTTTGTATGCCTGTCATGCTGTGTTTTAACAAGCGTACAAGATCATTTCTCTATGACAGAGTATCCTGGCATAAATTCTACAGAAAAAAAGCACAACCAATTTTTTTTCTAAAGGCCACTATCAGCTGGAAACAAAACAAATACGCCCACAGACAGACAGACAGAAGACATGTAATGAGTGTTGCACTTTCTGCTGACACACTTTCCCCTGAGGAAAGCAGCAGGAATTCCACGCAGAGCTAGAGAAACCTCCGGGGACTGTACTTTGTATTATATTGTCCTATGTGTCTAAATCTTGTGTGTCTGTTTTGTCTGTGTGTCTGTTTTATCTCTGTGTGTGCGTGTGTGTGTGGTTGTGTGTGTGTGTGTGTGTGTGTGTGTGTGTGTGTGTGTGTGTGTGTGTGTGTGTGTGTGTGTGTGTGTGTGTGTGGTGCGTGCGTGCTGTGTCGTGCTGCTGTGTGTGTGTGTCTGTCTGTCTGTCTGTCTGTCTCTGTCTCTCTTCTCTGTCTCTTCTCTGTCTCTGTCTCTGTCTCTTCTCTCTCTCTCTCTCTCTCTCTCTCTCTCTCTCTCTCTCTCTCTCTCTCTCCTCTTAACTTTCTTTCTTCTCCATTTTCTTTTTGGCCTTTCATTCTTTCTTTCTTCTTTCTTTCTTCCCCAACCCCTCTTTTTTTTACCACTTGTCTTTCTATCTTTCTTTCGTTCTGCCTGTCTTCAATCTTTCTGTTTTTCTGGGGGGGGGGGGGGGGGTTCGTTTTTTTTCTTCTTGAGTCTTGTCAACATGTGTTGACTATGCACTGATATTTTTAATCTTTTTTCTTCTCGAGTCTTGTCAACATGTGTTGACTCTATATACAGATTTACTGTCATATATCAAGGCAGCTGAGGGACAGATGCAGAAAATTGGTTCATGTTTGTCCACACACTAGCTCTGAAAAATCATCTCCATTCGTCATTTCTGTCTTTTTGTGTGTGCGTGGGTGAGAAGGGGGTAAGAGAGGGACTGGAAACGGGGGAGAAATACAGGAGTGTGTGGGATGATGTGTGTGTGATGTAGTGTGTGTGTGTGTGTGTGTGTGTGTGTGTGTGTGTGTGTGTGTGTGTGTGTGTGTGTGTGTAGTGTGTGTGTGTGTGTGTGTGTGGTTGTGTGTGTGTGTGTGTTAGTGTGTGTGTGTGTAGTGTTAGTGTGTGTTGTGTTGTGTGTGTTAGTGTGTGTGTGTGTGTTGTGTGTGTGTGTGTGTGTGTGTGTGTTGTGTGTTGTGTGTGTGTGTGTGTGTGTGTAGTGTGTAGTGTGTGAAGTGCGTGTGCATGTGTGGTGTGTGTGTTGTGTGGTTTGTGTGTGTGTGTTGTGTGTTGTGTGTGTGTGTTTGTGTGTGTGTGTGTGTGTGTGTGTGTGTGTGTGTGTATGTGTGTGTGTGTGTGTAGTGTGGTTTAGTGTGTGTGTGTGTATGTGTGTGTAGTGTGGGTGTAGCGTGAGTATAGTGTGTGTGTGTGTGTGAGTGATAGAGGGAGATAGAGAGAGAGTGTGTGTGTGAAAGAGAGAGAGAGAGAGAGTGAAAGAGAGAGAGAGAGAAGAGAGAGAGAGAACACTGAACACTGAACACTGAAATGATTTAATGTACATTGGCCATGACCACAATACATTTCATGGGCTTAGGGTTCATTCATATAACTGGCAAAGCAAAATGCACAAAAGGTTTGATTCATAACTGATCAAAGAAGCAAAACACACGTTATTCTAAATCATTATTATGACTCTAGTATCAAGCATAACCAAATTACAAAAATATGATGTTTAAGGGAAAATTGTGGAAATCATGCACATTAATTACGTATCGAATCTTAACAGTTTTTCAATATACATCTTGAATTAGCATTGTCTTCCTTTTATTAATAGAGTGAAAAATATATCTTGACAAACTGTGTCTGTACTCATCATTTGATGTTTTCAACAGATCGGGCAATGGTACGTTGATACACTCACTAAGGAACTTTTGGAGGAGAGAGAGAGAGAGAGAGAGAGAGAGAGAGAGAGAGAGAGAGAGAGAGAGAGAGAGAGAGAGAGAGAGAGAGGAGAGAGAGACAGACAGAGACAGAGACAGAGACAGACAGAGACAGAGACAGAGAAAGACACAGAGAGAGAGATAATACGTAACTGAAACTTGCCGCCATTTTTTCTGGCTAGCTTTCTTTGTTTTTTCTTTTAAAAACCCAGTTATTCATGTGTGGAGATAACAATGATTTAAGACACCTCCCTATGTTTCTATCAAAATGGCCACAAGCCCATGTCGCGGCTCTGAAAGCAATACTTTAGAAACACATTCAATCTAACTATGTATTCCCCTGTGAGAATGCTGGAGTGCGGGGGGGGGGGGGGGGGGTTATCATATATAAATAGCATCCCCACCTTCTCAACACGTCGGATTGTGTGCTAGGAAGTTTCTCTCCACTATCCCTCTCTCAGAAAATAAATTAAAATAAATTATGTGACGCTCCACCACATAATGAGTCGCATTGCATCCCAGTTCAGTTCTTACTTATTGACATGTTACCAAACTGTGATAAAATGGCTATACAATACAAAAAACACAGATTGAAAATCGAACAATTTTATGAAAAGTTATTACAAATTGAAATGCTAGACTACAAGAAATGACAAAATGAGAAATTGACAAGTTTAGCTTCGTAATAGGTGGTCAGAATGAGGGCTTGGGTATTTTGAAAACACGTTTTAAGGCAAAAGGTGACAAAATTATGAATTGATATTTCATTATGAGGTAGAATAAGGGCTATACTTTAATGATCAATCAAAATCTCAAAATTGCCAACTTGACCCCACCTGCCTTTAATGGCTCCTAGCGGAAAAGTGGATTATGTGCTAAGCGACTCATTTTGTGGTGGAGCGTCACCTTTGTTTTTGCTTTGTTCCTTTTCCCTCCTGTCACCTCTTCTTATCTATTTTGTGCCTTCTTGGTCCATTCTCCTGCCTTTTCTTCCATAAAAAGATTTTTTAAGATAAATTAATTAAAACTGTCAAAGTCAGAAATGCCCATTCTATAAAAGAGGGGGGTCCATTGTTTTTCCTGTATAGCTGTGTGTTGCTTAGCATCAAATCCTAATCACACACATACGCACACGCACACATACATACATACATACAATACATACATACATACATACATACATACATACATACATACATACATACATACATACATACATACATACATACATACATACATACATACATACATACATACATGCATACATACATACATACATGCAAACACGCACCAACGCACCACGCACCCACGCGCGCACGCACGCACGCACGTACGCACGTACGTACGCACGCACGCATGAACACACACAAACACGCATACATTAACATATACGTATACACACACATGAGCCAAAATTGTAGGAAATATATTTGTGTGTGTGTGTGCGTGTGTGTGTGTGTGCGTGCGTGCGTGCGTGCGTGCGTGCGTGCGTGCGTGCGTGCGTGCGTGCGTGCGTTCGTGCAAGCACAAGTGTAAATGCGCTTGTGTGTGTGGTGTGAGTGTGTGTGTGTGTGTGTGTGTGTGTGTGTGTGTGTGTGTGTGTGTGTGTGTGTGTGTGTGTGTGTGTGTGTGTGTGTGTGTGTGTATGCGCGTGCACGTGCGCGTGCGCGTGTCTGTCTGACTAGTCGATTGTCTGCCTGCCTGTGCATCTGTCTATCAGCCCAAGTGTTTCTGTGTATCTGTACGTCTGTACCAGTGTGTCTACGTCTGTGTCTGGGAATAAATACCAGCCTACAGAATAATGACCATGTTTCATAATGATGACGGAACTGATGATTGCTCCTTTAATACTCATCATGATGAGGATAATAATGGTTATTCGCATCACAAATTCGATGCGTACCAGCCATAATAACAGAGAAAGTGTCCTGTCCCTGGGAACATGTTTTTCATCATTATAGCATTGAAAAGTTAAGGGTAAGGAAAAAGGAAGCAAAGTACAGTTGGAAAACTTCGAGAATGTTTACGCTCACATGTACGATTGTAAGGCTAGTCTGAAAAGTTGCATGCGTTCGGTCGAGGGGAAAAAAAGTGAGCCAAAATGATTGAATACATTTTTTATTTGTTTGTTTGTTTGCTTTTTTGTTGTTTTGTTTTGTTTCATTTTGTTGTGATGTGTTCTCTCTCTACTCTCTCTCTCTCTCTCTCTCTCTCTCTCTCTCTCTCTCTCTCTCTCTCTCTCTCTCTCTCTATCTCTCTCTCTCTCTCTCTCTCTCTCTCTCTCTCTCTCTCTCTCTCTCTCTTATGCTATAATGATACTTACTCTGTTACCCTTGAAAAATAAAGATTATTCATTCTCTCTCTCTCTCTCTCTCTCTCTCCTCTCTCTCTCTCTCTCTCTCTCTCTCTCTCTCTCTCTCTCTCTCTCTCTCTCTCTCTCTCTCTCTCTCTCTCTCTCTCTCTCTCTCAGAATATCTTACGCACACGTTAAATTCTGTTCCACTTTTCGTAAGAGTAGGCCATCGTGTGCCAGTGGGAACAGATGACATTTACAAAATTGCATACACACGGGGACTGGACGTAAAAAAATACAAGTGCTTATTTCATTATAAAAAAAGAATCTCTCTCTCTCTCTCTCTCTCTCTCTCTCTCTCTCCTCTCTCTCTCTCTCT
>CM060331.1:55905977-55933477 GCA_030674155.1 Stramonita haemastoma
AGTCTCTCTCTATATTCCAATACATCTATTATGGGTTTGGATATTTTTTCTGGAATATGTTTCTGAAAGTCTAGGTACTAGGGCAGGAGGCAAAACAAAAAAAAGAAAACGTCTTGTACAAAAACGGGAAGTAAACAGAAATTCCCGAAGTCGGCATGCGGCTACCTTAATGGTGGACATAAACCAGTCGCATTCACACAATTCTCACCATTGGTTAACGATGGAGTTAAAGCCGAAGAAATAGGGGAAAAACAACAACAACAAAACAACAAAAGAACAGAACCAACCCAGAAGCGAACAATTGTTTTCAAATATTTGCCTAAAAAAACACAACCCATTTTAACTACAAGAAGAACGACACAAAAACAATGTAATCATAAAAACAACTGAACACCTGAGCAACTTAACCTAACACACAAGACATAACAAAACCAAAAAAAAAACAATTCTTTAGGGCATAATTATAATACTCTAGGCTTTGGTTTAGCTGCCAGTAGGCTGTGGCAGCCCTGATATGGCCTGTGTGGTTGGGGCGGCTATAAGCAACATGATTGGATTGGATTAACAGAAGGCGACAACAACAACAAAAAAGGAGTCAGGATTTCTTCCTTTTTTTCAGAATTCATGTGTATTTTGTCACTGACATTTCTGCGGTAAAATAGCTTCAGGTGTAAAAATAAAAACCACAAAAAAACTCGTTTGACCAGGAGAATTATTCTTTGGTTTTGTGGTAGGTTTTTTAATTTATTTATTTTTTTACTGTACACACATTGTCTACATAGATTCATCAATGTTCTAATTAAGTTCCTTTCTTCTCTTCTTCTTCTTCTTCTTCTTCTTCTTCTTCTTCGTTCTTTTCTTCTTCTTCTTCTTCTTCTTCTTCTTCTTCTTCTTCTTCTTCTTCTTCTTCTTCTTCTTCTTCTTCTTCTTCTTCTTCTTCGTCTTCTTCTTCGTCGTCGTCGTCGTCTTCTTCGTCTCTTCTCTCTTCTTCTTCTTCTTCTTCTTCTTCTTCTTCTTCTTCTTCTTCTTCTTCTTCTTCTTCTTCTTCTTCTTCTTCTTCTTCTTCTTCTTCTTCTTCTTCTTCTTCTTCTTCTTCTTCTTCTTCTCTTCTTCTTCTTCTTCTTCTTCTTCCTTCTTCTTCTTCTTCTTCTTCTTCGCATTCTTCTTCTTCTTTGCAATTCTTCTTCTTCGCAATTCTTCTTCTTCTTTGCAATTCTTCTTCTTCGCAATTCTTCTTCTTCTTGCAATTCTTCTTCTTCGCAATTCTTCCTTCTTGCTTCTGCAATTCTTCGCAATTCTTCTTCTTCCTTCGCAATTCTTCTTCTTCTCTTCGCAATTCTTCTTCTTCTTTGCAATTCTTCTTCTTCTTTGCAATTCTTCTTCTTCTTTCTTCTTCTTCTTCTTCTTCTTCTTCTTCTTCTTCTTCTTCTTCTTCTTCTTCTTCTTCTTCTTCTTCTTCTTCCAATTCTTCTTCTTCGCAATATCTTCTTCGCAATTCTCCTTCTTCTTCTTTGCAATTCTTCATCGAAATTTTTCTTTTTGCAATTCTTCTTCTTCGCTTCTTCTTCTTCGCATTCTTCTTCTTCGCATTCTTCTTCTTCGCATTCTTTTCTTCTTCTTTGCATTCTTCTTCTTGTTCTTCTTCTTTGCATTCTTGTTCTTGTTCTTGTTTTGTTCTTTTTGTTTTTGTTCTTTTCTTCTTGTTCTTCTTCTTCTTCTTCTTCTTCTTCTTCTTCTTCTTCTTTGCATTCTTATTCTTCTTTGCGTTCTTCTTCTTCTTTGCATTCTTCTTCTTTGCATTCTTCTTCTTTGTATTCTTTTTCTTTGCATTCTTCTTCTTCTTCTTGGTAAATTTTCGCAATTCCTCTTCTTCGCAATTCTTCGCAATTCTTCTAGTTCTTGTTCTTGTTCTTTTTGTTTATGCTCTTGTTCTTGTTCTTGTTCTTTTTGTTCTTTTTGTTCTTCTTGTTCTTCTGTTCTCCTTCTTGTTCTCCTTCTTCTTTTTCTTCTTCTTCTTCTTCTTCTTCTTCTTCTTCTTCTTCTTTCTTCTTCTTCTTCTTCTTCTTCTTCTTCTTTTTCTTCTTTTCTTCTTCTTCTTCTTCTTCCTTCTTCTTCTTCTTCTTCTTCTTCTTCTTCTTCTTCTTCTTTTCTTCTTTCTTCTTTTCTTCTTCTTCTTCTTTTCTTCTTCTTCTTCTTCTTCTTCTTCTTCTTCTTCTTCTTCTTCTTCTTTCTTCTTCTTCTTCTTCTTCACATTCTTCTTCTTCTTCGCATTCTTATTCGCATTCTTCTTCTTCGCATTCTTCTTCTTCACATTCTTCTTCGCATTCTTCTTTGCATTCTTCTCCTCCTTCGCATTCTTCTTCGCATTCTTCTCCTCCTTCGCATTTTTCTTCTTCGCATTCTTTGCATTCTTCATCATCAAAACCTCAGACGGCAACTTTTGTTGTCTGTGATAATGAAGAGAGAATATGCACTGCACTGTCGTTAATCGCCTGACAAGTCAGACCCAGAACATCCGAAATCAGCGTGGGGAAGAAAGAACGATTATCCTTTCTGCAGAAAGAAAAAAAGCAGAAGAATATACCACGAAGGCAGAAAGTTGACAAGAAAGGTGTTACAGTAAGAAAAGGAACAAGGCAGAAACAAAGAGAGGGATTAAAATAATGGAATTCCTAGCAAAGAATTTACAGAAGGTGGGGATAATATCATCATCATCTAAATGGTACCGGCATTTAACAAGGTCAAAAGGACTCGCAAAAACAATACTGAGAGGCACTGTCCAAGGAGGAAGGAAAAGAGGCAGACCAAGGAAGAGATGGGAGGACAATAATTATGAGCGAATGGACAGGCCTAGAACTCAACCAAACTTTGAGAAAGGCAGAACAGAGAGAGGAATGGAGGGAACTGGTTGTCAAGTCCTCAGGGGTGTCCCCACGGTCGCCAGACTAAGGGACAGACAGACAGACAGACAGACAGACAGACAGACAGACAGACAGACAGATAGATATATAGATAGATATAGATAGATAGATAGAAGATAGATAGATAGACAGGACAGACAGACAGACAGACAGACAGACAGACAGACAGACAGACAGATACATGAAGATACATAGATACATAGATACATAGATAGATACATAGATAGATATTTTAACAAGTTTAAGGCTTAGATCTCAACTGTCCATGTTTAAGAGAGTGAGACAGAGACACTGCTAAATAAACACATTCCGCCTACGTAAGACAGTCAAGGAGTCTGATAGGCATCGCAAGCCCAAATACCCCATTATTTGCCACAGCACAATGTCTGGATAATGGCTCAGATTTGATGAACGCACTCATTAAAAGCAGATTACTGCCCAGTCACCAGCACTTGCTGACGTTCTACAATCTGAAACGCATACGATTTAGGAATAAAATAACGTTCGATGTTTGTTTTTACTCTCAGATATAAATGCACCGCATGCTAACTGTGTGTTGGCTTAAAAGCTTTTTTGAAGGTAAAATCTTTTTCTCACATGTAAAGGTGAAAGTATACTTTAAGATTTACTTTTGCAGACGACGCTTCAAGGAAAACATACTCTGTCTGTGTGTCTGTCTATCTGTCTGTGTGTCTGTGTGTCTGTGTTTGTGTGTCTGTCTGTCTCTCTGTCTGTCTCTCTGTCCTTCTCTGTGTCTCTCTCTGTGTCGTGTCTGTCTGTCTGTCTGTCTGTCTGTCTGTCTGTCTGTCTGTCTGTCTGTCTGTCTGTCTGTCTGTCTGTCTGTCTGTCTGTCTGTCTCTCTCTCTCTCTCTCTCTCTCTCTCTCTCTCTCTCTCTCTCTCTCTCTCTCTCTCTCTCTCTCTCTCTCTCTCTCTCTCTCTCTCTCTCTTGGGGGGGGGGGGGGGGTGTAGGGGCGGGATAGCTTGGTTGGTTTGAGCCTTGCACGTGCGCCCATAATCTGTAACTGTAAGGATTTACAAAACTATTCGTCTAAAATCTTCCATTTTGTGTCTTTTCGCCTTAAAGTAAGCCAGGAAATGCTGAAAAGTAAAACGATAAATACTTTTATAACAACTCCACAAATAGAGAGGAGAGAGAGAGAGAGGGTGGGAGAGGAGAGAGAGAGAGAGGTGTGGGGAGAGGAGAGAGAGAAGAGAGAGTGGGGAGAGAGAGAGAGAGAGAGAAGAGAGAGAGAGAGAGAGAGAGAGAGAGAGAGAGAGAGAGAGAGACAGAGAGAGAGAAGAGATACAGAGACAGAGACAGAGAGAGAGAGAGACAGAGAGAGAGCGAGAATGAGAAGAGAGAAGACACAGAGAGAGAGAGACGAGAGAGAGAGCTAGAATGAGAGAGAAAGAGAATGAGAGAGAGAGAAAGAGAAAGAGAGAGAGAGAGAGAGAGAGAGAGAGAGAGAGAGAGAGAGAGAGAGAGAGAGAGAGAGAGAGAGAGAGAGAGAGAGAGAGAGAGAGAGAGGGAGAGGAGAGAGAGAGTTACTTGAATTAGGTGAAAGTATACATCACGAAATAATGAAGTGAAAAGCAGAATGAAAAACGGTCGAACCATAATATAATGAACTCCCGACCAGTGTAAAAGACGCAAACTGAAGTAATAATGGGCACATCACACGAACATCTGGACAGGCCAAGACTGTCTTGCAGGGGAACAGTACAAGGACGGAGACAAAGAGGCAGACAGAGAAAGCGATGGGAAGACATCATCAGAGAGTGGACTGGCCTTGAGAAATCAATTTGCTACGGAAAACAGAGGACCACAAGTATGGAGGAAGCTGGTTGCTAAATCTGTATTGGTGCCCCCACAGTCCACAAAACTACGGGGTAGGTGGAATGAAATCATTAGCTAATTCACAAGAAAGAATCACATGATTTCAAACACAGTGAAGTATTTGAGGCTCAGAAATCACTTTGAAGTAAAATCTGCCAATACTGCCTCTTTCCCAAAGTACCGTTTTTCGTCACCAGTTTTGTCATGGAAAAAAAAGTGGACTGGGGCTGATGTAAGAAAAAGTCCAAAGCATACACACAAAACAACTGACAGTTAAAGGGAAGGAACCTTTGAAAGGAGAAGATAGTAACCACAATTTAGAAATTAAAAAAACAAAACACCCAAAAATGAAAATAAGAAGAATAAAATGATATAGAAAACAATTTCAAATATTGATAAAATCAAAAGAAAAAGAGAGAAAGGAGAAAGTCAAAGACAGTGAAAGAATGGTAGGGAATGGAATGATTTAAATAAAATGAATGCTGGCCGTATGTGCACACACAATTCACCAAACACACACACACTCACACACTCACACACACACACACACACACACACACACCTCTACCACACCACACACCACTCTCACACCCCTCACTCAACATACACACACACACACACATCACACCACACCACACCACACCCACTCTCACCACACACACACTTCACACACACATCACACAAACATAACACAACACACACACACACACACACAACACTCACACACACACACACACACACACACACACACACACACACACAACACACACACGCACACACACACACACACAACACACACACACCACACACACACACACACACACACACACACACACACACACACACACACACACACACACACACACACACACCACACACCACACAACACATACACACAACTAGACGTAATGAACAATTTATGGTCAAGCGCACGCTTGGGAACAACAAAAAGCAGGGAAAATGAAGTCATATGCAATGCAAAGGGAGAGCTAATAATCCCTATGCAAACATTAACAGGAACTCAGTTTTGTTTTATAGCTTACAAACTCTTGAAAAAAAGTATTCTGGTCTCTAGGCATTAAACTGGGACGGTAATATAGTGTATCATGAATTATTCGTTTTTTAGCTGTTTATTTATTCATGCAGGAAAAAGAATTTTTAATGTATGAAGTTATAAGTAAGTTTTCAGTTTTAAGTACACTCGTTTGTTTTCATCGTCGGCATCATCGTTGTCTTCATCTTATTGGTATCATTTTCTTCTATTTTTTTTCTCTTTTTTTCTTGTTCTTCATGTTCTTGTCCGTGTTCTTCTTGTTGTTCTTGTTCTTTTTGTTCTGTCTTCTTCTTTCGCCATCTTTGCATTTTTCTTCTTCTTCTTTTCTTCTTCTTCTTTTTCTTCTTCTCTTCTTCTTATTTCTTCTGCCATTCTTCTTCGCATTTTCTTCTTCGCAATTTCTTCTTCGTTCTTCTTTCTTCTTTCTTCGCAATTCTTCGCATTCTTCTCTTATTCTTTTTCTTCGCAATTCTTCTTTGCAATTCTTCTTCGCAATTCCTTTCTTCCCATTCTTTGCATTCTTGCAATTCTTCTTTGCAATTATTTTTTGCAATTCTTGTTCGCAATTTTTCTTCTCATTCTTCGCATTCTTCTTCTTCGCATTCTTCTTCTTCTTGAAATCTTCTTCTACCCATTTTCTTCTTCTCATCATTTGTCACCACAAGCACATTATCATCTTCGTCATCGTTGTTGTTATTGTCATCATCATATCATCAGCAGCACTGTTTCTTCTCGCGCTTCCTCTACAGCAACTATACTTACTACTACTTACTTACTACTACTACTACTCTACTACTATCTACTACTACTACTACTTACTACTACTACTACTTACACTACTACTACTACTCCACTACCATCTACATCCACCATGCTACCACTACTCACTACAACTACACTACCACACCACTACACAACTACCACTACACTACTACTACCAATACCACCACCACCACCACTACATACTACAACCACCAAATACCACCAACCACCACACCACACTACTACACAACCACAAAACTATAAGAGAGAGAGAGAGAGAGAGAGAGAGAGAGAGAGAGAGGAGAGAGAGAGAGAGAGAGAGAGAGAGAGAGAGAGAGAGAGAGAGAGAGAGAGAGAGAGAGAGAGAGAGAGAGAGAGAGATATTTGATTTATTCTTTTATATCGAGGATAATGGAATAAGCACTCATGTGCATTTTTACATCCAGTCCCCGTGTGTATGCACTTTTGTAAATGTCATCTGTTCCCACCGGTACACGATGGCCAACTCTT
Source organism: Stramonita haemastoma (assembly GCA_030674155.1). NCBI lineage: Eukaryota > Metazoa > Mollusca > Gastropoda > Neogastropoda > Muricidae > Stramonita > Stramonita haemastoma. The sequence goes on from CM060331.1 coordinate 55,913,063, forward strand.
ACAAAAAGCGGAACAGGATTTAACGTGTGCGCAAGATGTTCTGCGTGCGTTCCCACACGGGACCTCGGTTTAAAGTCTCATCCTAAGGACTTTTGGGGAGAATGGAGTCAGCACTATGTTAACTCCAGAAGAAAAATCTCCTGAGAGAGAGAGAGAAATGACTTGATAAAAACCCACAATTCTGCTAGGCACCGCTTCCTCGATCCAAGCACATAGTTGTGGTAAAATAATAGAAGTATGATTAAAAAAGAAACACGACTGTGTTCAGCTTCATCTCTTTTTTTTAGCACATTTTCGCTTCTATCTTGAAGCTTCATCAGGCTGAATATATATATATATATATATATATATATATATATATATATATATATATATATATATATATATATTGTGTGTGTGTGTAGTGTGTGTGTTGTGTGTGTGTGTGTGTGTGTGTGTGTGTGTTGTAAAGCCAACACCACTGCAGGATTGAAAATTTCATGTCTTGTTTGTTGTTTTCTTTTTCTCTCGGCTGCCCGCAGGCCCCCCATACAGTGCGGAGCAGGTGGTGCTGTTCTGCATGCTGATAATCTTCTTCGTGTTGGGGGTTGTGGGCAATGCTCTGGCCTTCTACATCTACTACCAGAAGAGAGACAAGACCACCTCCACCCTCTTCATCCTCTCCCTGGCTGCTACCGATTTCTTTACCTGCCTCGTCGGCATTCCTTACACCTTGGCCACTGAGATGCTGAAGTTAGTATTGGGTTTTGGGTTGGTTTTGTAGGGCGGGGGAGGGGGGGAGGGGGGAGGTGAGTGTGTGTGTGTTGGGGAGGTGTGAGTGTGTGTTTTGTGTGTGTGTGTGTGTGTGTGTGTGTGGTGTGTGTGTGGTGGGTTGTGTGTGTGTGGTGTGTGTGTGTTGTGTGTGTGTGTGTGTGTGTGTGTGTGTGTGTGGGTGTGTTGTGTTGTGTGTGTGTGTGTGTGTGTGTGTGTGTGGTGTGTGTGTGTGTGTGTGTGTTGTGTGTGTGTGTGTGTTGTGTGTGTGTGTGTGTGTGGTGTGTGTGTTGTGTGTGTGTGTGAATGTGTATGTGTGTTGTTGTTGTTGTAGTTGGTGGTGGTGGTGGTATTGTTAATGATGTTTTTGGTGATGTGTTGTTGTGTTGTTCTTCTTCTTCTCCTTTCTTCTTCTTCTTCTCTTCTTCTTCTTCTTCTTCTTCTTCTTCTTCTTCTTCTTCTTCTTCTTTTCTTAGATCTTCTTCTTCTTTCTTCTTCTCTTCTTCTTCTTCTTCTTCTTCTTCTTCTTCGTATTCTTCGTATTCTTCTTCTTCGTATTCTTCGTATTCTTCTCTTCTTCTATTCTTCGATTCTTCTTCTTCTTCGCATTCTTTTTCTTCTTCGCATTCTTCTTCTTTTTGCATTCTTCTTTCGCATTCCTTTTTTGCATTGTTTTCTTCGCATTCTTCCTCTTTGCAAATTTTTTCTTTGCAATTCTTTTTAGCTGCAATTTTTTTCTTCTTCTTTTTCATCTCCTTTGAAGGAACTAGTAGGCGGACACACAAAGTCAGTTGATATCTATTCCTATTTTTTATTTTATACCACTTTATGTCACAGCAGATTTCTCTGCGTGAAATTCGGGCTGCTCTCTCCGGGGAGAGCGCGTCCCCACAAGTGCAACGCCTACCCATTTTTTTTTCTTTTTTCTAAATGCAACTGTTTTTGTTTCCCTATCTTTGTCTGTCGTTGACTCATTCCTCAGCCACGACAGCTAGGCTTTTTTTTCTACAAGAGATTTGTTTCTAAAATACCAAATACCATCTTGTTAAATATCTAATCGAATACCTAGTTAATTAAACAAGCCAAAAGTACTTCGGATGAGACCATAAACCGAGGTCCCGTAAATCTTCTTTCTCTTGTAGTAGGCGAGTGTGTGCCGGTAGGAGCAGATTACAAAAGTGGCAAAACAGCATACACACGGGGACTAGACGTAAAAAAAAAAAAACCCAATACCTTAATGCTTATTCCATCATCCTCGAAATAAGTAAGATAAAGGAAAAAGTCAAAATCGATAAATGAATAGAAGAATAGAAAAATAAATACGAAATGAAACACAGCAACAAATAAAAGAAAAAGAATTTATATAACTGAATAGATAAAAACAGTTTTGAAATTAATATATGATGTGTGTATGTGTGTGTATGTGTGTGTGTGTGTGTGTGTGTCTGTGTGTCTGTGTGTCTGTGTGTCTGTGTGTGTGTCTGTGTTCTTTTGTGTCTGTGTCTGTCTGTCTGTGTGTCTGTGTCTGTGTGTCTCTGTGTGTGTGTGTGTGTGTGTGTGTGTGTGTGTGTGTGTGTGTGTGTGTGTGTGTGTGTGTGTGTGTGTGTGTGTGTGTGTGTGTTTGTGACTGTGTCTGTGTTTGCGTGCGTGCATGCGTGCGTGTGTACGTGCTTGTATATGTATATAAGCGCTTTGATTTGTTTTTTGCAGATATAGCGCTATATAAACTCTATGTATTGTTGTTATCATCTCATCATCATCATCATATCATCATCATCATCATCATCATCATCATTATTATTATTATTATTATTATTATTATTATTATTATTATTATTTTATTTTATTATTATTATTTATTATTATTGTGTTTTGTTGTTGTTGTTGTTGTTTGTTGTTATTATTATTATTATTATTATTATTATTATTATTATTATTATTATATTATTATTATTACTTCTACTACTATTATTATTATCGTTATTATTGTTGCTGTTGTTACTGTTATTATCATTACCGTTATTATTATTATCATTATCATTATTATTATTATCATTGTTATTATTATTATCATATGTGCATGTGTGTGTCTGTTTTCCACACACAGGTACTGGCTCCTCTACGACCTGGTGTGCAAGTGTTACATGTTCGTCATGACCTTCAACATTCCGCTGTCGGCCTTCATCATGGTGGCGGTGGGCTTCGACCGCTACTTCTGCATCTGCCACCCCTTCCTGCACGTGATGACCGTCAGGCGCGCCAAGATCTGCCTGGTCTGCCTCACCCTGCTGGCCTGCGGTCTGGGCATCATCACGGCGCTCTCCTACGGGGTCTACTACATGGAGAGCGGGCAGGAGCTGGTTCTCAGCGCTGTAGGGGAAGCGTCCTCCTCTTTCTCTTCCTCCTCTTCCTCTTCCTCTTTCTCCTCCTCTTCCTCTTCTTCCTCGGTGAAGACCACCACGGTGAGGACCCTGTTCACCTCAGACACGGACCAGCTTCCCGGGTCGCTGTACTCCATCCTGAACAACACACACACCAGGTGGCCCAACTCCGCTACAGGCCTGACCTCAGACTCCACGCCTGGCGGCGGGAGCTCCGGGAGTGCTGGTGGTGGGGGGAGTTCTGTTGCCGGGAACGACACGGTGGAGCCAGTGTACCGGTACGTGAACACAACGCACATCATCTACCTGGCCATGTGCGTGCCCAACCAGCTGATCCTCAGCGGGATGTTCCTCGACGTGTACCAGAAGATCTACGCCGCCACCTTCCTCTTCTCCTTCCTCATCATCGCTCTCCTCTACGCCCTCATCTACCGCTCCATCCTCATCCGCCGCGCGTGGAAGGCCAAGCGGAAGAGGATGAGTTGTTACGCCTCCACGGCTAACGGGCCTGAAACTGTGGCGGAGGAGACCCAGCTGACCAACATCAATAACGGCAACACGGCTGTGGACGCCTCGGCCAAGGTTCCTTCACGCACTTCTGTAGCTCTGCGGGACCGCATGCTGTACGCCAACATCAAGACGGCGGCCATGTTGTTCGTGGTGACGGTGGTGTTCATCATCTCCTTCCTGCCCTCCTGGCTGATCGGGCTGAACGTCATCGGCATGAACCTCATCCTCTTCTACATCTTCTTCCTCAACAACGTCGCCAACCCCTTCATCTACGCCTTCATGAACAAGACCTTCAGGGATGACCTCCGCCAGCTGCTCAAGCGCATCAGGAACAGGCTGTCCGGGTGGTAATACAGCAAGGAAGGGGTCTGTCTGTCTGGGTGGTAAAACAGAAAGGGTCTGTCTGGGTTGGGGAGTGTGTGTTTACCCTAGAGGAAGTTTTACCTTCTGCGGGTGTGGAGTGGATATCAGGCTGGCAGTATGCTCAGGGCCGGAGTGGTCATCATCCCACTGAATCAAGGCTGGTTAGTGTGGGGCTTCGTATCTCAACCTGGTTACAGCTTTGCTGATGGCTTGCAGGAGAAACAGGTTGGCTAAGAAAGGTCTGGCTGAGAGTTATATTCCACGGCCAAGAACCCTTGACCACACTACAACGTTAACTCACAAAAGCTACACCCAAAGTAGGGAATGATGTGGTGGTGTGACCATTGGAAATATTGTGAGCATTGTCGAGACGTTGTTTGGAGGGACAGATGACTTTGTGGTGTGAAAAAGGCAGTTAAGAGTGTGAAAAGGAAAAGAAAGGAGATGGTTTAATGATGATCTCAATACTTAAGAGTTCAAGATTTGTTGTCGACAATTATCATTCTCAGTTATGTAAAGAACTAAGAATGATAAAACTCTGAAGTACTTCTTTAAATATCTTGTTGAATAATTATGTCCACTAAATGTGTACAACAACAGCGTGAACACGCCTACCTGGGTAGATATTTGAAAATGAAAAACATGAACCCTTACTTCAAATAGGATGTTGCATGACCGTGTGTGTGTACAGTCTGCAAGGGAACATCACGCTTACTCCACAGGACAAGCACTGACATGGCCTTTGCAGTCTGCTGACTCTGACAGTCTGCGGATGTGTTGCCACAGAAAAGAATACTCGTCTTTCAACTCGTTCACAGCAGGGACTATCATGAAAAACATTGACCACAGCCCACAAATCCAACATCACTCAGTCAAGTGTGCTATAATTAGCACGCCCTTTCCTTTTACCTAGTCCAAGTGTGGTCAGTTCCTACTATAGATAGCACCAGCTGGCCCCCATCTGGACTGGGATGGGATGGGGTAATTAGCAGCTGAGAGGAGCTGAAAGTAGGGGAAGCTGACAGCTGTGTGACCAAGACCATCAGTATGAACTCATAGGTGTGGGCGTTGAGTGCTGGGTATAGGGCAGTGATGAAGCTTCTGATACTTCCAACCTACAATGGGGTCACAAGTTCAGTAAGTCCTTTCTCCCTTCAGCTCAACGCTGTTGAAGAAACCACACTTGGAGAAATGTGATCAACTGAAGACTGTACAACACACATTATCCAACACTTAACGTTGACCATTCCATGAACTAGTATCGAGTGTGTCGCGTTCGTTGTGTACACAGTTCAAACCTGCATGCATCACTGACGTGTACATGAGCTAGTCCTCTCCCCACTTGTTGCCCTCATCAACGCTGCAGTCTTACACGAAACATGGTCAGCCTGGAAGAAAAATGTGAAAGAACGACTGGATAATTATCGTCATTACGTGTGTGTGCATCCCCAGAACCCAGAAATTCTGTAGAGCAGAGTGAGAGACACAACAGACAATAGCCAGCGATCCTGTTATGGATTCCTGCGAAACTGTAAGGTTTGCAGTCCCGGTCTTTAGAATGACATCGCCTTGTTCGCCTATGTGAACAGACTGTATAGGAATCTCGGTTGAACAGAGCTGACATTGTGTGGTGTCAACATGGGGACAAACGACCAAGAAGAAACCTTGACAAGGGTTCAAGAACATGCTTCAGAATGTGGAATAAGGTTTGAACATGGCCAGAAAGACTGGGCAATGCAGCACAGGATTCTCTGTCGTCAGCTCATTTTCAGCAAGGGTCTTTATTGCTGTGGAAATGGAATTGGAAATCTGTCCAAAACAGTCTGGTCAATTGGCAAGATGGTCGTGAATTCAAGTTGTTTGGCCAAAGTCTGAGTCTGTTATCAATTACACTGTTTATGAATAGTTCTGGAGTAGTGAGAAAAAATATGAAGTAAGTGTGGTATGTTGTGTGTATTTTTTCTGTCCATAGATGACACATGTTCTCGGGTCACAAGACTGGTTTGAACATGTTGGGAAATGGGAAGCATGTCCTTCCTTTTCCATAATCATCAGTTTTGTTTCACTTAGATCTCAATCCAAATTGAGAACAGTTGTGTATGTTTGTTTTTGAATGCAGACAGACAACCAAACAATACTGACTGAGTTACGTGAAACCTACAAGCGTGTTGCCAGCTGCACTCCAGGTTTAAACTCACGACCAGAAACAAAATCAAGTTTGCAACAAGAAGAGTTTCAGTCGACTTTCTGCCACTTTAAAGAAATCCTGGAAGAGAGAAATCTGACAAAATTTTAACATATCTTCAATAACCCAGAGTTTCGCACTTAAAAGTTGCTTTGTCTGTTTTGGAATTTTTCAGCTGCACATACTGGCTGATAGACACTTTCCACTTCACCTGAAAAACTCAGGGCTGTGCCTCTATGACTGCTCAGGGTGACGAGAGAAAGGAAAGAGAGATGAAAGAAGGGCAGAGAGAGGTTTGCTTTCCGGGAAGAAACTACTGACAGTTTAAGTCGGGGAGCAGCTTTGACAGATGGTATTCGTGAGCAACTGTGTTGTCTGAAAATCGATTAACGTGTATTACTAGTTTAATCGTTTCTTCAATATAATCCATAATCTTTTTTTGTCGCTGCCCATTTTCTGTGACGTTTCTATCCCTGCTGATCCCACGCCGCTCGTTTCAATCTCCCTGCCACAGCCATACTCGATGTTCGCTATGTCTCATCCTCAGGATCGGAAGTCTATACGGAGCTCATCAATATTAGGTCGCCGTGGGGCCGCCAGCCAGAGGGGCCCTACACTGCTGCTGGGTCACTTTGGTGGTGTTCAGTGGTGCCTGTTCTGAGCTAACATACGCAGGACACCACCTACTGAGCCCCCTACTAACGACAGTATTAGCTCAGTCGCGCAGCCAGACTGAGTGAGACGCCTACTCGATGAGGCGATCACCACAACGTCCCTCCAACGATGGAAGTGCACGTGCTTAGAGACTACCTGACAGGGCTGTACTCTACGCTCACTGTCATAATATATCCCGGCGTCAACCGGGCCCCAGAGATACAGACACCTGCAGTGTTGGTCAGGTAATTTGAGCAACACTCTCAAATTCGCATCCGTAAAGTGGATGAAACTTGACTGTGTGATCCCAGTGTTCCCAATGAGCTCACAGCACACTCACTCTGGGCAGGAGCCGGTCGGAGCCCGAAAAATCCTTATGACTTATGGGAATTGAACCTGCGACTTCCAGTCCGGAATCCAAGGCACTAACCACTGTGCCATGGCGGCTGGTATAATTATTCATCTTTATAATATAGTTGTAATGTATTATGTCCATACCTACATAACAACTTTATAATGTACTCTACAACTACTGCAGCTACTGCCTCTAATACTGCTGTTAGTATTACTAATACTACTACTGCTACTACTTCCACCACCCCCACCACCACCACCACCACCACCACCACACCACCACCACCACCACCACACCGCTACTAATGCTAAAGCTGCTGTTGCTACTGCTACTACTATTTATACCTACTACAGTGCATTCATGATTATTTTAACATTACCACAACTAGTCATATAATTATTCACATGCAAGGACGTGCCTCATCGGAAGACATCAGTTTGAAACTTACGTAATTCCAATATTAAAAAATACAATACAATAAAATATAATACAATACAATGCAATACAATGCAATGCAATGCAATATAATACAATACAATACAATACAATGCAACACAATACCATACAATACATGTACAAAACAATACAATACCAGTGCAGTCAGATTTCAGACTCGCACCAAGTCCAAACTGTACCCTGGTTTGTCAGAACTTGGAAAAAAGACTGCGATTACTTATAAGCTACTTTTATTCAGCCGATCTGCTTATAAAGACTGTCAACAATTCAAAACTTTGAAACTGCAAACGAAATCAAACATCAGTGCAGGAGCTGGCAGACGCAGCAACAAGTTTTGGAGATAGAAAAAAATGAAACTCCTAAAGAAGTGGCCAAGTTTAAAAGTGTGATAACTTCGTGCACAGATAAATGGTTCACACAAACTCCCAAATTACAAGGAAATGATATGGTTTTAAGTCTCACAATTTGAGTGCTTTATGTCTTCTAAAGGCAACCGAATTGAAAGTTCTTTCCAAGCAAGACATGGAAAGGCAAGGCAGGGCAAGGCAAGACAAGGCAGGGCAAGGCAAGACAAAGTTTATTCCACAACTTAATGAGAGGTTATGGACACAGTCACTCATCATCACCCTCCCTAAGAAAGGAAATCGTCAGCATTGACAGCATTACCGCACAATCAGCCCCATATGCCACCCAAGCAAGGTCATGTTGAAGATAATATTGAACATACTAAAGCCACAAACAGAGATCATCATTGCTGAGGAACAAGAAGGTTTCAGAGCAGGGCATAGCACAACTGAACGGAGATTCAATCTCAGAGTACTCTGTGAGCGGTACCTCTAACACCAACAAGACCTCTACCACGTATTTATTGATTTTAAGAAGGTATTCGACAGGATGTATCATGCAAATATGTTGGAAACCATGAATTTGTACAGCATCAATGCAAACCTGATCAGAGTCATCAAAGAGCTGTACAACAAGGCCACCAGTGCACTGTACTACAACAGCTACATTGGAGAGTGGTTTCGAACAACAGTTGGAGAAAGGCAGGGCTGTCTACTCTCACCCACTCTTTTCAACATCTTCCTTGAGAGAATCATGGCTGATGCACTGGAACACCATAAAGGATCAGTCAGCATTGGTGGCAGAACAATCACAAACCTTCCATCGCAGATGACATTGACGGACTAGCAGGATCAAAACAGCTTAACAGAACACCTCAACAAGGCCTCTAAAACGCACGGCATGGAAATCAGTGCAGAGAAGACCAAATTGCTGACCAATGGTTTTTTTGCAACCTCCCTCTTCGCGATTTTCATTTTTTTTTCAAACAACAGTTCAAGTGAGACTAAAAGAAAAAGTGGCAATCTTAGCAAGTCGTCATTTTGAGAAATTGCAAAACGTACAACAGACACAGATACAGGCAGATACAAACATCTGCAGTGTTGGTTAGGCATTTTGAGATTATTGCAAAATGGACATTCAGACAGACAGATAGAAACATACAGAGACAGAAACAGAAACAGAGTGAGACAAGAGTGAGGCAGAGAGGGGGTCAGCGAGAGTTGCTGTTATGAGAAAAGAAAGTATATGAGAAATTAAACAGGAATGTTTGCAGTTGAAACGAAAAAGGAAAATGTCACTACATTTGAAATGTGTCCAGAAAAGTTTGGTACATGCTTTTTTTCTTCTTCCATCAAAACGTTCGGGACAAGTGAAAGATGTTATTAAAACAAAAATCATCGCTAACTTCACACAACAACAAAATGACCATTTCTACTGATTTATCAACCACCAAAATATCAACGACAAAAATGATGACACATCTTGGGAAAACAGGTGGGGATAAGTGACTTGAAATTATTTCAAATGACTGGACTGGAAGAGCAGTTTAAGGCTGTGTGAGGGCTCTGTTTTATCTCACCAGCCATCTTTTCCTTAATCTGACAACCTTTCAATATAAGCAATTTTTTTGACGTGGTTGCACAGTATATTATTGCTTTCATGTTGTGTGTGTTGGGGGTGAGGGGAGGGGTGTGTGGAGAGGTTGTGTGTGAGTGTGTGTGGGGGGGGAGGGTTGGTGTAGATGTATGTGTGTGTATGTGCGTGTGTTCCACGCACAAACACGTGTGTATGCGCGTATGTGTATGTGTGTGTTTGTGTTTTTGTGTGTGAGTGTTGTGTGTGTGTGTGAGAAAGTGAAAGAGTGTGTGTGTGTGTGTGTGTGTGTGTGTATGTGCGCGTGCGTGCGCGAGTGTGTGTGTGCGCGCGCGTGCATGCATGGTGTTTGTGTGTGTGTGAGAGAGAGCTAGAGGGAGAGAGAATGTGTATGTGTCTATGTGCGTGCGTGCGTGCGCGCTCGCATGTTCCTGCAATTGAGAAAGAGTGTTCAATAACTTCCCTCATGTAAAAGGGGCACAGTACACTACAACACTTGACAAGCGGTTTGCCATGCTTGTCACCATTACCTGCTAGATGGCTCCATCCCAACTCCCGGTAACGACATCCAGACGCTGGATGATGAATGAAACCAAGGTCTTCAGTTTTCCCCCCGGGCCCCGAGAATCCTAATCTTCTTGTCACATTGACCAATAATTCTGTCACGTTTTCTAAAGGTCGCACTTTGTCCTGAACCATTGAAGATCGCTCTATAAAATGTTACCTATGTTGCCCAGCTATTTATCAGCCTTGAGTTCTTTTTCCGCATGTCCAATTTGGATTGAATAGGGATTGTAGTTTGACGGAATATGCTTTTCGTTTCCATCTCGTAAATCTATACCCACCCTAAGAGAGGGGAGAAGAGGAGGGGGAGGGTGGAGGGTAGCAGTTTGGTTATAACGTTGAATTCGTAATCTAATGGTCCAGGTACTACCGTCGCACTCCTATTCACAAAATATTTTCCTCTGGAATCAACATCAGTACCGAGTCCACTTCCCCGACAGTCCCTCGGATGATACTATAAACCGAGCTCCCGTGTGCCAGCGCACGCAAACATCTCTTGCGCACACATTAAAACCCATTTCACCTTTCGGAAGTCTAGTCTATAGGAAAGGTGATAACATTTTCAATACCACACAACAGCCACAAACACAACACACACCACACACACACACACCACACAACACCGCCACACAACCACACACACACAACACACACACACCACACACACACACACACACACACACACACACACACACACACACACACACACACACACACACACACACCACACCACACACACACACACACACACACACACACACACACACACACACCACACACACACACAACGCACACACACAACACATTCACAACACCCGAACGACAACACACACAGCAACACAACATCACCCGACTCCACAAACACACAACACTACAGACACACAACAACATGCACGATACCAACACACACAACTAAGGTGTTCGCGTTTAGTCATCCTCCTGAAGTTGTGAATGTGGGTACCTTAACGGTTGGGAGTGAAGAGGTGAAGGATGTATGGTCGCATAGCAAAATGTCATCATTGGTAACCCTTTGACTCCAGTGAGGAAGAAGAACAAAACATAACAAGATTATCTAAAAGAATGCACATACCAACCGTATCAACTGATCAACTAGATGTTATTCTCATTGTTTTTTCATTATTGTTGTTTTTATCATTTTTGTTGTTGTTGTTGTTTTTTGTTTTGTTGTTGTTGTTATTTTGTTTTTGTTGTTGTTGTTTTTTTTTATTATTAATAATTATTATTATTATTTATATATTATTATATACTATCCTCACTCATCCTCATCTCTCTCCTCCTCCCTCTCCCTCCATCCTCCTCCTCTCTTCTCTCTCTTCTTCATCTTCTTCTTCTCCTTCTTCTTCTCTCTCTTCTTCTCTTCTTCTTCTTCTTATCACATCATCAACCATCACACCTCATCACCATCACCATCATCAATCATCACCATCATCATCATCATCATCATCATCATCATCATCATCATCATCATCATCATCATCATCATCATCATTCTGACCATCATCATTCTACGATTGAGAGGCAAGAAGCCTCGCAATATCAAACCCCAAAACAACAACAACAACAACAACAACATTGAAGCAACCTTATCTTTGGATGCCTTTATTTTAAGAAAAAAAGGCAGGGTAGTTAAGTGTGCTTGCTACATCCTGACATAATACATCATTGTATGATCTCATTTACTGAACAATGCAGCATAGCTAAACATAAAAGCTTAATCACTAGCTAACGGAATACACTATACTTTGATTCATAGACACTATTAGCTTTGCCATTCTAGGTAAGATAAAATAAAAAGTATTCCTGAATCTATTGTGTCCATCCCTGCGTTTGGGATTTCAGCTGTAATCAGTCTGTTCAAAAGATATGTTTGATTGTTTGTGCTCTCATTCTTTTTTTTTTGCTATTTCCTGGTTGTTAGGGTGGATGATTGTTTGGAGGGTGTGTGGATGAATGGATGGGTTGGTTGTTGTTAGTTGTTTGGTTGGTTGGTTTCTGGTTGTTGGTTGCTGTTGGTTGGGTGTTGGCTGGTTGGTTGTGGTTGGTCTGGTTGGTTGGTCTAACTGCCTCATTTATTTTCCACAATTTACACTTTCAATACCACTTTGCTTATCCCGAACTTGCTATACACCGACTTTAATTTGAAATAGGTTCACAGTCTGTAGGCCACAGAATTGTCAACGTTTCGCTGTTATAAGGTCACCAACATATGTAGGTCCTGCCATGCTTTATAGTGGATTCTCTGCTGCTGTGCTCTTCGGCACTTGCTTCTGTATTGGTTATACAGTCACGCCATTTTGCATGCTAGGTCATTGCCGACTATACAGTAACAGTGAGGAGCCAGACTGAGTAAAATGATTGTTCTCGAGAGTGTTCGTACATGCATGCGCGCGTGCGTGTGTGTGTATGACCTGTGTGTATGTATGTATGTATGGTATGTATGTATGTATGTATGTATGTATGTATGTATGTATGTATGTATGTATGTATGTATGTATGTATGTATGTTTTGTATGTATGTGTATGTATGTATGTGTGTTGTGTTTGTGCTGTTTGTGCGTTTGTGCGTTTTGTGGTGTGTGTGAAATCAAAGCAAACTCAAACTTTTATTTCTAGATAGTACATCGAGTAAGTAGTGCAATTGCTTGCTTATGTGCGTGATGTGTGTATGTGCGTTTATGCGCGCGCGCGTATGTGTATGTGTGTGTAGTATGTGTGTGCGTGTGTGTGTGTGTGTGTGTGTGTGTGTGTGTGTCTGTGTGTGTGTGTCTATGCATGTGTTTAGTGTGTGTGTGTGTGTGAGTGTGGTTGTGTGTGTTGTGTGTGTGTGTGTGTGTGTGTGTGTGTGTGTGTGTGTGTGTGTGTGTGTGTGTGTGTGTGTGTGTGTGTGTGTGTGTGTCCAGCTGGACAAATTATCCAGCTGGTACACGCAATGTGTATTCTTCTGTTTGTTAAGCTCTGCTTGTTGTATGTTGCATAATCTTGCTGATCATTGCCATAGGCACGCTATGATATGTAATATTAATAATGACAGTTATGGTTCGACCCTGCAGGAGAGGAATGAATTAATCAACTGTTCTTACAAATTGTTTACCAGTTTGCTATGAGCTTTACCATAGAAACAATGTGTATGAATTGTTGCTATGGACATTCAATACATGAGTATGTCCTTATTCCTCACACAATGCATTTTCGTCAGTGTCATGAATGGGTGTTGCCATGGAACTGTTGACATGTGAGCATGTTTATTTTGTAAACTGGTATATCTCCAGTTGATATATCTATAGTTACTCTCATGTACATGTTGTTCAAACGTGTTGGCGCTGGGAGACTTGTCAGCTAAAATATCATGGATTTTTGCCATGGGTGTGCTGTTTGTGATTATTGAATCGACAATTGGTGACATGCATAGCTACTAATGTTGGCTGAAAAGCATCAGTGTTTTGCCACTAACACACTTTAAAGGTGTCAACAATGGTTGTCATGTGTATGTTGTCTAATCAATGCATTTGTTATGAGGGTATGATGGGAATCAGTACTCAAATTTCGTGAAAGGAAAGCTTGAGTCTGTCCGTTTTTCGCTGTGGGTACGTTCTATGCTGAACAGATGTTGATATGTTTATTGTGTGTTTTAAGTGCTGTCAATGTTTTGTGCCAAGGGTATACTTTGCATTGATTATGATTGTATCGGCTAGTGATGGTATGGATATCCTGCCTGTTATCATGCCATTAACTGTTGATAGTTTTGCTGTTCGGTATTAATTGCTACTACAGGAATTTGTTAACTGATGTGTCAACATATTAGTGTTGCCATGCATGTTCTGTTTGTTAACTTGTAGCCGAATCATTTTACTGCCAAGTGTGATATCTGGCGATGATTATCAACTGCTACCTTGAAAAATGGTGTATATTGAGAAATGATATCAACATTTGCCATTATGAGTTTTCTGTTGCTTATGTCATGTCATGTCATGTCATGCCATGTCATGTCATGTCATGTCATGAACTGTAGTCCTAACAATCAGTCTGCTGGTTTGTCATCGCACTTGTTGCCATAGATATTCTGACTGTGAACATGTCACTGATTATTGTCTTAGTTATGTCATGTACCAAAACTGGTCCTCAATTTTTTTTTTGGCCATAGTCATGCTGCGTTCCAATATTATATGATGATCATCAAGATATTGTCTTCAAGAGTCGCAACCACTGCGCACATGAACAGTCCTTGTGAAGTGACGTAACCAGCAGTGTGCTCCCATTGTCCTGTGTTGTCCGCTGTGGGTCCCCGCCCTGTCCTGTCCAGTGTCCGCGTGGACAGAAGACCAGAGACTGTCCTTTTTCTGATGATCATTGTGTCTGTGAAGTGTGTTTTCATGATGTATCTCTGTCAGTATCCCCTTTTCTCTTTCATATTTTGGGCTTTTCTCAATATTTTTTTGTGTGTGTATCTTTCTTTCAGTTTGAATACTTGCGTAGCTCTCTTTGGTTTTCAATGTTTTTACTTCCTCTTGAGACTTATTTTGTTTGTTTTTTTGTACCACTTTATGTCACAGCAGATTTCTCTGCGTGAAATTCGGGCTGCTCTCCCGGGGAGAGCGCGTTGCCACAAGTGCAGCGCCTACCCATTTTTTTTTCTTTTTCCTGCATGCAACTGTATTTGTTTCCTTATCAGAGTGGCTTTATAAACTCTTGGGAATGGGTGTGCAGGAGTAACCTCTTTGCTTTAGGAAGGGAGGTAGGCATGCTTCTTTTTGTCATGTGACAGTACCTTTCGCCCTGTGCCCCTTATCTTCACTCCAGACACTCGAGAACCATTATTTGCTTTCTGACAGTCCTAAAGCCGGTAACTGATAAGGAACTATACCTAACAGGGCACCACGGGGTCACCTAGCAGAACACACTCTACATTGTTTCTGCTTGGTCTCCTTGATGGTGTCACTACATGTGCAGTTGCTACTCCAGACATAATTTTTTTTCCCACGAAACTGCAGAAATGTATTTTCAAAGACAAATTCCCGCCCCAATACATGAAATTCAACAATATCAAGACTTAACAGATGCCACTTATGGACGTGCTCAGAGAGATAACATCAGTGCCGACTCCACTCTCCCCCAAAGTCCTTTGGAGGAGACTTTAAACTGAGGCCCCGTGTGCGAACGCACGCAGAAGATCTTGCGCACACGTTAAATCCTGTTCCGCTTTTCGTAAGAGTAGGTCATCGTGTGCCGGTGGGAACAGATGATATTTACTAAACTGCATACACACTGGGACTGGATGTAAAAAAGCACAATAGTGCTTGTCCCACGCATTATCCTCGATATAAATGAATAAAAAAAATTAAATAAAAAAATAAAATAGATATGAACGCACTGCCGTCTAGTCTGTCCGTGTCGTATGAAAAACGCCACCTGTTCAATTTCTCACTGGCTACGGGGATAGCTCAGTTGAAAGAGCCGCTACTGTTTGTAGCACTGAAATGCTACATACACAATAGCAGTAGGCACCCATCAGTCTCGGAAGACTATGGATTTGCGCTCTAGTCTTTAGAGCGCAAAGCCTGGGCAAGTAAGTATGGAAGGCAAGCTGTTACCCATGCAGCAGACCCCCTCCCCTCTCCACGCCACTGGAATGATCCATTGGAAAGGCAATGACCGATACGAATGGTTCCAGTACCGTCGGGGAGCCACCAGAAACGTTGCCATATACCTACAGCCCCGAGCCGCCCTGGGACTCAACTCCCCGTCTTTTTTCTGAAGGATGGTGTCTAAACACAATACCTGTGTGCATGCTGTTTTGTTTGTTTTATTAATATTTTTGTCATCCCCTCCTACACAATAGCTGAGAAGGTAGGAGAGTCAGACTTTGATTCTGCGCATCCTTAAGATGATGAAGGTTTGATTTTTCGTTCCTTGGCTTGAACTCTGTGGTTCACCAATGGTGAGATTCTTGCGAATGCCACTGTTTTCTCATCCACGACTATCTAAGCAGCTGAATTCCGACCGGGGAAAATGACTACGAGTCTGTATCACAGCTAGAGCGTCTTGTGAGAAGTCTGACGACGTTCCAGATCAACATGAAGTGCAGACCTGTCAGTGCCTTCACACCCTTCGTGTAAGGACAGAAGATCAAAAAATTGCACCTTCTTTTCTTTTTTCTTTCTTTTTTTTTCTTTTATTCTTTAATGTCGAGGATAAATGAATAAGCACTCATGTGCTTTTTTAACCCGGTCCCCGTGTGTATGCAGTTGTAAATCTTGTCATCTGTTCCCATCTGTTCCATGCACTTTAAATTCCATGCGTTTCATGTCAGGGTTCGTTGGGTAATGCAAACACCAACATACTCGGCATGCAACATTTAGCTGGAGAGGGAGAGACGTCTGCCAGGTTCACCCCGCCCAGGAGAAACACGGCCTGAAAAATTAATTCAGTACACTGTCCAACGACCCTCCGAGAGATCAGGGAGAAGAAGAGAAAACCAATGCTGAGCCGTCATAGACTGCTAGAGAGACTGCTAGAGAGAGACTGCTGAGAAGAGACTGCTGAGAAGACTGCTAGAGAGAGAGACTGCTAAGAAGAGACGCTAGAGAGAGAGACTGCTAGAGAGAGACTGCTAAAGAAAGAGACTGCTGGAAGACCGCTAAGGAGACTGCTAAAGAGAGACTGCTAGAGAGAGAGACAGCTAGAGAGAGAGACTGCTAGAGAGAGAGAAGAGTGCTAGGGAGACTGCTAAAGAGACTGCTAAGAGAGAGAGACCAGCTAAGAGAGAGACTGCTAAAAGAGAGAGACTGCTAGAGAGAGAGACTGCTAAAGAGAGTGCTAGGGGAAGCCATGTCTTGCCGTTGCTCCCTGTTTATTTTCTCCCCTGCCTTCTCCTTGTTTTTCCTCACAGCTTTGTTTTCATTTGTTTGTTTGTTTTTGTTGTTGTTGTTGTTGTTGTTGTTGTTGTTTTCTTTAAGGCGTATTCATTTTGTCCTCATGGGCTGTTTGTAGTCTGAGGCCAGTCTGTCACTCTGTCCTCCGTGTTCTCTATCTTCTTGCAGTTGTTTTTTTTCATCAATTGTTCTTTGTTTTTCTTCTTCGCTTCATAAATTGGTCTTTATTTCTTTTGCTTTCCTGTACGTGTCCTGTGCCTGTTTTCACTACAGACTTCCCTTCTTTTCTGATTAGCAGTTTTTTGTGGATCTTTTTTCTCCCTTCTCGGATTGAGAGGTATTTTGTCTCTTTTCTAGTGCTGATTTATCGTCCTTGTTTTCTGTGATGTCTCATTAATTTCTTAGTAATGGGGGTCTAATTAATACAGCTTTAAGCGGTGAGTGGTTTTTAGCCATAATGACTGCAACTGTAACACTAGCATATCCGCTACAACCAAGTTTTCGATACGGCTGATACTACTACTGCTACTCGTTTGACTACCACTAGTGGTATACTACTACTACTACTACTACTACTACTACTACTACTACTACTACTACTACTACTACTACTACTACTACTACTACTACTACTACTGCTACTTTTCTTCTGCTGCTGCTGCTGCTACTGCTATTACTCATTCTCCTAACATTTCTACTACTACTACTACAACTACTTTACAATTACTACCACTACTGCTACTCTGCTGCTGTTTTACTACTACTACTACTACTACTACTACTACTACTACTACTACTACTACTACTACTACTACTACTACTAACTACATTTAATACTAATATACTACTAATACATAATAATAATAAATAATAATAATAATAATAATAATGAAGATGGTGACGACGACAACGACGACGATGTCCATGATGAAGAGGATGCTATTCTACAGTTTCAGTTCCTGCCAAATGACCCCCTACTCCTCACTTTACTTTCTTCTTTTTTTCTTTTTTTGCCAGCAGCATCAGGTATCCCCATCCCCCTCCCCCCTCCATCCCCCTCCTCCCTATCCCCCTCCATCCCCCCACCATCCCTCTCAACTGCCCTGGTTTTCCCTTTCTTATATCTCACTGCTGTCTCCCTGCGGTTTCTTTATTTTCTTATTGACCTTTGGGTATCTTTTGTAGAGCGTGTTCTCATCTTTCCTTTCCTTTCCTTTTCTTTCAGTTTTTTTCCTTTTTGTTTTGTTTTTGTTTTTGTTGTGTGTGTTGTTTTTTTTGTAGGGAACTTGGGGATTTATTTGAGCTCTGTGAAATTCCAGCCTCCATATTTGGAAAGGGTAGGATGGTGTCACAAAGTAGGTTCATCCATTTTTGTCTACATTTGGCTGTGCTGATCTATGAAGTCCGTTTTCCTTTTCTTGAATATTCTATGGGTATTTTTGTAGGTTGACCTTTTTTGCATAAGGGATTTTTTTTTTGGGGGGGGGTTTATTAAGGGGCTGGGTGTGGGATGGGGTTGTAGTGCCATTCAGTTTATTTCTTGTTTTTTCATGATTGTTTTTCTTTATACACAGTAACAGCTTTGCTGTGTAGTATATTAGTCTGGTTGTCTTGTTCGTTTTTTTGTATGATTGGGTTTCGAGGTTTTCTTGTGTGTCTATTAATTTTGCTTTGCTTGGGTTTTTGCTAAGTTTGTTGGTCGTTTGTGTTATTTGGTATTTTCATGCACGTGATGTGAGTGCTTTCCTTTTCCAGTTTATTGGTCAATTTGTCTTGGAGGGTGTGGGGGGGGTGAGGGGGGTGTAAATGATTGACTTAGGACTTTGTTTTGGTCTGTTTTCTTTGTTTGTTTTGTGTTTTTGGTGTGTGTGTGTGTGTGTGTGTGTGTGTGTGTGTGTGTGTGTGTGTGTGTGTGTGTGTGTGTGTGTTTGTGCGCGCCTTTTATCTTTATTTGGATTCAAGCTTCATGGCCTCATATTTTTTATTTTTACATTCTCAACCGTTTTTTGTCTCACGTTTTATTTTTTTTTTCACGTCTTCAGATTTGTATTTTCCTGGTTACATTTTGCTTTTATTTTTTTAGTTTTTGGTTTTTTTGGATGTGTTTGTGTTTGTGTGTATGTCTGTGGCATTTTGTTCAGGGCATGCTGTGTCTGTTGTATTTTCACTCTTTTCATTACAACCCTGTTGCTCACAGTAAGTAGCTGGCCCTTAATTATTGCACTGTGTCCGTCCCCTTTCTTTAGGGTCAGGGAAGTGTAAAGCAGCGAGGGAGAGGAGATGGGCGCCGCCCTCAATATGCTGGCCCCTAGAGAATGAGGTCTCTGATGCCTCGCTCCCTTACACCTTATTATACCCTTTACCTTTATTTTACCCTCCCTGCACAGAGAGAGGCAGGCAGGCAGCAAGACAGACGAGTGACAGATAGACAGACAGACAGAAGTGGCAGAACAAGAGTGACAGAGATAGACAGACAGACAGTAGACAGAAAAAAGACAGAAACACTCAGAAAAAATACAACCGACCATGACAAATACAGACAGATAGACAAAACAGACAGACAGATACGCAGACAGACAGGTAGAAAGAAAGAGATGGCAAGATACAGGGATATATACATACACACAGAGGCAGAGACAGACAAACATATAAAACAAAGAAGAGAAAAAAACAGCAGAATACACAAACAAACACAGACCAAGAGGCAAAGAAAGGGAGAGATGGAGTGAGGGGGGGGGTGAAGGGGGGAGGAAGGAGAGGTTAGGGTAGGTAGGTGAGAGTGTTGAGAGGGGGGGGGGAGGGAGTGGAGAGGAGGGGGTGTTCATTGATCAGCTAGACTCCCTTAATTGTTGTTTAAGCTCTTCATTTTTCCCCTCCCTCCCTCATAATGTGATTTCTGTGGCCGCGCTATTCTGTTAATTGATGACGGCAGCGTCGGAGGCATTTTTGTGTGGCTTGCTCCATTTGTTTACAAATTAATTTGCTTGTTTGTTCATTTTGTGGTCAGCTATTTCTGTGTGTGTGTGTGTGTGTGTGTGTGTGTGTGTGTGTGTGTGTGTGTGTGTGTGTGTGTGTGTGTGTGTTGTGTGTGTGTGTGTGGGGGTATTTTTGGATTGTTTTTGCGTGGTTTGCTTTGACAAGTATTTCATTATAGATAATGACACTCAGCTTAATAACATGTTATTGTTTTGTTTCCCAAGCAGGCTTTGCAGGTAGTGCAAATGGCTAAAATGACACAGTAGAAGTTCACCTTGTTTAAAAGACTCTATTTGCGCTTATTGGGGATTTTTGTTATTGTTCTTGTCGTTGTTGTTTTTCTGAAGAATCTTATTGGAGTGTTTTGGGGTTTTTTTGGTATGACATTACTCT
>CM060331.1:55945977-55950977 GCA_030674155.1 Stramonita haemastoma
TTTCATATTGATTTAAACATTCCCAGAAAACTTTAAAGAAAAATATCACACACACCACACCACACACACACACACACACACACACACACACACACACACACACACACACACACACACACACACACACACACACACACACACGCACACACACACGCACCCCACGTATGTACATAGTTCGATCAGGAAAGAACAGATTTTCACGTGACAGACCGGTGCCAAATCTAATCATAGGGGTCATTCTAAAGACCATAACAATTTGAAATTTTGAAAGGAAAATCATAAAATGTGGCATTTATTTTTTCTTCAGTATTCTTATCATAAATGTCATTTCAAATACCATATTTATGAGAAATTTTGGAAGGAAAGTAACAAAACGTGGTAATACTTTTTTTGTTCATTACTAAACAAAATACAATCATAGAACTTTAGAAAAGTATTCATTTGATTTTATCTAACCTATAAAAACAGCTAGCGTCTCGCAAAAAAGAGTGTTAAAATTGAATACTGTCGAAAGTTTACAAAAGTACAATTTCTTATTATAAGCTTTTTCCATCTTGTTCAATTTCATGGGTAGAGAGAGACAAAACAGCTGAAAACTAGAATAAAAAAAAATCTGTAAAACTTTTTTTGCAACAAAAATGGCTATAGCCAGCAATATCTATAAAGCAACACACAACAGCAACTACCTTCGAATACACTAAAAGCGAACACATACCCAGCATACAGCAAAAAAAAATGTCTGGTGGCAACTTCTACTGCTAAGAAAGTAGAAAGTAAAAATATGGGATACGTCTGAAAACACTTTCCAGCAGAGCGGTACTTACAACTATGATAAATCACACTCTAAAAGTACTACACAGCCAAAATCAATACAAGAGACGTTATATGTATAGACTCTCAGTTGTAAACTAGGGAGTATTGGCACCGCCTGCAGACAGGAAAGTAAGAAGAGTAGAGAAAAATTAGACTGACATCCCCAAAACTGCCGTCACGCCAAACCAACTCTTTGGCTTTCAGGAGAATCACAGCACTGAAGGTAAAACTGATAGCATTTGGGGAGCCAGTAATGATACCCACTTTAGGGTAACTGATGCATTCCTTTTACCAGTCCATGTTTTTTATTCTGCTACTCAGATCTTCTTCTTCGTCGACGAACGTTCAGAGAGCAACTAGTGTTGTCTGAAATATAAGCGAAATGCGTTGCGCTGCCGTTAAGCGCCTGACAAGTCAGGCCCAGTGCATTCGACTTCGGCGTGGGAGAGAACTGTTATCTTCTTAAGTCCATTCTTGGGTAAAACAAAAACAAAAACAAACAGCAGGAGATTGACCAAGAGGGCATAAGACAGACCAAAAAATGGTGACGGAGAGAGAAGGTACAAAGCAGAAGCAGAAACAAAGAGAGAGATAGAAAAGAGGGAATTCTAGCACAGAATTTCCCGAAGATGGGAAAGCTACTAGTACTACTAGCCTCCAGCATCCTCACGGGGGATACTACTACTCAGTCATCAATTGTGTACTGTATAAATACGCACACACATACACACACCCAAACAAACACACACACATACACACACATACACACACACATACACAGTCACTCACTCACTCACCACACACACACACACACACACACACACACACACACACACACACACACACACACACACACACACACACACACCACACAATAAAAACTGACGAGCACCCTTTAGAAATATCAACGTGCCAGAGACCACAGCAACGAAAGTTGTTTCAGAAGAAATAAAATGAAAACAAATCACTTACCGAAAGGTTAGACATCAAAGAAATATAAATGAAAACAAATCACGTTTCCCTGAAAGGCTAGACACAGAAGAAATATAAATGAAAACATAATACGTTTCCCTGAAAGGTCTAACATCAAGAATATAAATGAAAACATAACACGTTTCCTGAAAGGTCTAGACATCAAAAAATAAATGAAACATAATCACGTTTCCTGAAAGGTCTAGACTCAGAAGAATATAAATGAAAACATAATCACGTTTCCCTAAAGGTCTAGCATATATCCTGTATGATATTCATTAATATTCATAGGTCAGTTTCTTATAAAGGTAAAGGTTCCCATAACATAATATTATGTGGTCGTAGGGAGCGAGGCGTCAGAGACCTCAGCATTTTCTAGGGCCAGCATATTGAGGGAGGCAACCATATTCTCTCCCTCGCTGCTTTACTTTCCCTGACCCTAAAGAGGCAGGTACCCATTTACAGCTGGGTGAACTGGGGGGGGGGGGGGGGCTGTATGAAACCAAGGTGTACACACGGTACCCATCCAACGGTAACCACGCTCGATGCTGCTTAACTTTGACTTGGGAAAGCGAGCTCTCTGACCACTTAGCCATACCGCCCCCACTACTCAGTATGGTATAGAGATTCGAATGGTCGAAAAAATAACCTGGCTTATATTCACCATCATCTTCTTCATCTTCATCTTCTTCTTCTTCTTCTTCTTTTCTTCTCTTCTTCTTCTTCTTCTTCTTCTTCTTCTTCTTCTTCTTCTTCTTCTTCTTTCTTCTTCTTTGCATTCTTCTTCTTCTTTGCATTCTTTTTCTTTGCATTTTTCTTCTTTGTATTCTTCCTGTTCTTTGCATTCTTGTTCTTCCTTACATTTTTTTTCTTTGCATTATTCTTCTTCACATTCTTTTCCTTCTTCATCGCGTTTTTCATCTTCGCATTCTTCTTTTTATTCTTCTTCACATTGTTCTTTTTCTTCGCATTCTTCTTTGCATTCTTCTTGTTCTTCGCAATTCTTCTTTGCATTCTTCTTTACATTTTTTTTTTGCATGCTTCTTCTTTACAATTCTCCTACTTCTTCTTCTTCGCAATTGGTCTTCGTTGTCTTCTCGTCGTTTTCGTCGTCGTCAGACAGCAAAATAGTGTCTGTCATATTGTCGAACATACTTTGTGCTGCCGTTTTAAACGCCTGACAAGTCAAACCCAGCGGACCTGTCTTCGGCGTGGGAGAGAATTGTTCATCTGTTCAGTCTTTCGGGAGGAGAGGGAGGGGTGGGGAGGCAGGAGAGAGAGAGAGAGAGAGAGAGAGAGAGAGAGAGAGAGGAGAGAGAGAGAGAGAGAGAGAGAGAGAGGAGAGAGAGAGAGAGAGAGAGAGAGAGAGAGAGGATGTATATACATATATATATTTATTTATTTATTTATTTATTTATTTATATTTATTTATACCACTGTATGTCACAGCAGATTTCTCTGCGTGAAATTCGGGCTGCTCTCCCCGGGGAGAGCGCGTCGCCACAAGTGCAGCCCTACCCCCTTTATTTATACAGCCCTGATCCGCCCTGAGGACTCGAACTCCCGAATTTTCCTCAGGGATGGTGTCTAAACACAACACCTGTGTGCATGCTGGTTTTTTTTATAATCTTGTCATCTGCTCCTCGACACACACTGGCCTGCTCTTACGAAAGGCAGAACGGGGTTTTAACGTGTGCGCAAGATGTTCTGCGTGCGTTCCCACACGGGGCCTCGGTTTCTAGTCTTATCCGAATGACGTTGACATTCAGTTCGATTTTTTCGTCAAACTGGGAAGAAAGGGCGAGACTGGGAATCGAACCCAGAACCTCATGGTTTACTTGTTGGCAGGCGAACGTCTTAACCATCCTGCCACCTTCCTTCCTTGACCGAGAAGGCAGAAAATAGAGCAGAATGGGGTCGATGGATGAGAGGGCACAAGATAGAAACAAAGAGATGGATAGATGAGAATTCCTAGCACAGAATTTCCAGAGAGTGGCAATGCTCTTGATTTTACCAGTTCACTGACATCCCCTCAAGAAGAAAAAGAAGCTGGCTTATATCAGACATGACCCATCAGGGTTATTTCTTTGGTCTTTTTATCTTAGCCAGTACTGACCAGAACAAAATAAAACAATGCAAAACAAAACAAAACCAAAAATAAAACAACCAACAAAAAAAGATACCTGTCTTTGTTTTTCTCTTTTAATAACAGACAGATGTCACTGGATTTTCGCTATCAGTTATCATCAATCATCCAATGAAAAAAAGAAGCAAAGGACATGTTGTTGGCACTAAAAATAAAAATAACAGCAAAAAAAAGAAAAACCCAACCCAACTTTAGTGCTTTTAGTGTGGGAATACAGACTGGCTGTCATTAGACTGTCTGAATCTCTATCTCCGTTAGTTGTAGTGTAGTCTGCGCCAGTGTTATAATAGTTTGGCTTCACAGTTATGTCTTGTCAACAGGAGTCGTCTGGTCGACCAGTCTGACTACAGATTAGTTATCGTCTCGTTTTCCTTTTTTGGGTTACAGACTGTTACTGTCTTTGTTTGTGTGTGTGTGTGTGCCTATTTGTGTTGTTTTTGTTGTTGTTGTGGTGGTGGTGGTGGTGGTGGTGTGTGGTGGTGTGTGTGTGTGTGTGGGTGGGTGGGTGGTGTGGGTGTATGTGTATGTGTGTGGTGGTGTGGGTGTGGGTGGGTGTTGTGGGGGTGGTGTGTGTGTGTGGTGGGGGGTGATGTGTTGTGTGGTGAGTGTGGGGTGTGGTGTGTGTGTGTGTGTTGTGTGTGAGTTGGGTGTGTGTGTGTGTGTGTGGTGGTGTGTGTGTGTGTGTGTGGTGTGTGGTGTGTGTGTGTGTGTGTGTGTGTGTGCGTGTGTGCGCGCGCGTGGGTATGTGTGTGTTGTGTGTGTGCGTGTGTGGGTGTATGTGTAGTGTGTGTGGGTGTGTTGTGTGTGTGGGGTGTGGTTGTGTGCGGCGCGTGTGTGTGTGTGTATGTGGTGGGTGGTGTGTGGTGTGTGGTGTGCGGGGTGTGTATGTGTGTGTGTGTGTGTGTGTGTGTGTGTGTGTGTGTGTGTGTGTGTGTGTGTGTGTGTGTGTGTGTGTGTGGTGTGTTGGTGATTGGGTGGGTGGGTGGGTAGTGGGTGTGGTGGCATGTTGTTTGGTGGTTGATGTGTTGCGTGTCTGTTGGTCGGTGTGTGTTGTGTGTTGGTGTTGTGC
>CM060331.1:55955977-55958477 GCA_030674155.1 Stramonita haemastoma
CGTGGGTTCTTTTACGTGCGCTAAATAGTTATGTGTAACTCACGGGACCTCGGTTTATCGTCTTATCCGAAAGACTAGCGCCCAGACGACCACTCAGGGGTCTAATGGATGGGGAAAAAGTTTTGGGCCCAATCGGGGTACGAACCACTGCACACTCCGACCCGGATTTTTAGCTTTCTAGGCAAGGCGCGTTACCTCCTAGACCACCGATCCACCCCCACCATTTGGGGGGTGGAGGTGGGGGTAAAGAGTGGGGTGGGGAGAGGGAAGACAAGAGAAGATATGTTGTTTCGTATAGGTGTTTAACTCTTAGAAACAATATACTATAAAATGCAGGCGTAATAGTTATAGGATGCACGAATTAGGAAGAAGGCACGTGAGAAAGATAATTATATTCAAAAGGATTTAACAAAGCAGACCAAAAACAACACGAGAAACACAAATAATAAATAAGTCAAATAAGAACATTTTGCGCACACGTTAAAACCCCGTTCCGCCATTCGGAAGAGCAGGCCATCGTGTGCCGGTAGGAGCGGATGACAAATGATAAAAAACCAGCATGCACACAGGTGTCGCGTTTAGACACCATCCCTGAGAAAAAAAAAGTAATGGGTAGGCGCTGCGCTTGTGGCGACGCGCTCTCCCCGGGGAGAGCAACCCGAATTTCACGCAGAAAAATCTGCTGTGACATAAAGTGGTATAAAATAAAATGAAATAAAAGAAAGATGTATTCAAACGTATATCACAGTGCAGACCAAGTAGACACACATCTTGAACAAGCCCACGTACAGAAAAATACAACTATTCAATAATAACATGATTGTCCCCTGTTCGCCTTATCAGATCAGAGGCCCTCCTATTCTTTTGCTGTCTATGAAGTCAGATCAGATTGAGGGTTTTCTTTTTTTTCAAGTGCATGGAACAAGTAACATTCCCATTTTCTTGTTTAAGTCACGTCCTCCACTGTTTTGTCATCTAAAGAAGGGATTCTACAGCGGTTTTCTTCAGGTATTTCTGTCTGAACTGGCTATACTAGAGCCCAGAAGTATATAGCGAGAGAGAGAGAGAGAGAGAGAGAGAGAGAGAGAGAGAGAGAGAGAGAGAGGAGAGAGAGAGAGAGAGAGAGAGAGAGAGGAGAGAGAGAGAGAGAGAGAGAGAATTCTGAACTCGAATTGTTTATTGACAATAAGGCCATTGACCTACCCATGAAAGGGTAGTCGACCTGTTTAGATTGTTAGTGAGTGAAAAGAAAAGTACAAACTAATAGAAGTAAAAACCCTACCACCACACAACCAATAAAATTGATTTGTATACAAAATAGTCGGTTACCAGGACTACCACTTAGGATATAGATAGCAAAATACAAGAGAGAGGGGGGGGGCGGATGAAGAGACAGACAGACAGACTGAGAGACAGCCAGACAGACACACACACACATAAACACACAAACACACATGCATGCACACGCACACACACACGCACACACAGGTAGACAAACAGACAGACAAATAGACAAACGCACAGATGGATTGACACACACACACTCACACATACACATACAAACACACACACACACACACACACACACACACACACACACACACACACATACACACACACAAACACTCACACACACACAGAGGTAGACAAACAAACAGACAGATAGATCGACAGAGACATGGATAGACAAAAAATATAATAAAGAGGGATACAGGAGACAGTAGTCCAGCCAATGCCTTGTACAAAAATATACAAGATATTCTAACATCTTGTCCTTAATCCCCCAGTCACACGACAGAAAAGATTACCCGAAGCTGATGTTAAGACTGATCGATGTCTTCCTGTCACTCACTCTAAGAGTCTTTTAGAGATTGTACTTCACTAGGGGGGAAAAAAACACACCTAAACTGTTGCGTCGACATAGTCGTTAGTTTGTGTGCTGACCTAAACACAGACTGTCATATTTATAATCGTAGAACACAGCTTGTCAAGTTAACGACAGCAGATGGATTGTGTTACCTTACTAGTAGCGTTTGTGAACAGACAAAAGACGCATTAATTTATCATTGGTGACAGACAAAAGATGCATTAATTCATCATTGGTGACAGACGAAAGACACATTAATTTGTCGTGTAGTGACATACGAAAGACACATTAATTTGTCGTGTGGTGAAATACGAAAGACATTAATTTGTCGTGTGGTGACAGACAAAATACACATTAATTTGTCGTGTAGTGACATACGAAAGACACATTAATTTGTCGTGTAGTGACATACGAAAGACACATTAATTTGTCGTGTAGTGACATACGAAAGACACATTAATTTGTCGTGTGGTGACATACGAAAGACATTAATTTGTCGTGTGGTGACAGACAAAAGACACATTAATTTGTTGTGTGCTGACATACGAAAGACACATTAATTTGTCGTGTGGTGACAGACGAAAGACACATTAATTTGTCGGTGGTGACAGACGAAAGACACATTAATTTGTC
>CM060331.1:55963477-55970977 GCA_030674155.1 Stramonita haemastoma
GCAACTCTTCTTCTTCGCATTTCTTCTTCTACGCAATTCTTCTTCTTCGCAATTCTTCTTCTTCGCAATTCTTCTCCTTGTTCTTCTCCGTTTTCAGATTCAAAGGCCTGTCCTGCTAAACTTCTGTCTCATTTCTAATTGCTGGGTGTTTTGGTTTTTTTAAGTAAACCAGCCACAAAGGGTTTATAAATAACGTAGCTTGCTTATGCTTAAGAATCATTCTTTATGGTTCGTTACTTTTTGCAAGGCGGTAGTCACCAGTCAAAACCAAAGCAGGAAGCAGAGGGGGTGGTAAGGAGGGGGGGGCGGATACGGGGATGGAGGGGGGAGGGCACCATTGTGATCGCAGAACTAGAAGAAGTATGAACTGTAGTCCGATCAGTCCTGGGAACACAGTTTGGTTGGACAACAGTAGTCAGGTCAGATGCCGGGCAGTCGTTCACCTGTGCTATGGCCTCTCACCAAAGTGACCCCAGTGTCCGGATCAATCATCGTTAACCACAGACAGCTGGCCGGACTAACTGGGAAATAATCCAATCATCAGATAGATATCAGTGGACATTTCATGGGAAAACGATTGGGAATGCTAGGTGTTTGTTGGTGGTGGAGGTGATGTTGAGGGCTCCCCAGCCTAGCATCATCCCGGGGGTTCATCCAGAATAATTCAGTGCTCTGCCTCACTCCTCCTCCTCATAGCTCTGGTCACAGCACTCGCTTTCCCCCGAGCTAAGGTTAAGCAGTATGAAGCGTGGTTTACCAAGTGCAAGGGTGACCGTTTTGTGCGCCTTGACTTTAGCACAGTCCCCCAGTTCCCCCAGCTATAAATGGGGTACCTGCCCTCTTTAGGGTCAAGGAAGATAAAGCAGCGAGGGAGAGGAGATGGGCGTCGCCCTCAATATGCTGGCCCCTAGAGAAGCTGAGGTCTCTGGTGCCTCGCTCCCCTACGACCACACAGGAAATGGTAACACCTTTACCTTTTGTTTTCACTTTGTTCATCCAACCTGGGAATCATTGTGTGAGACAGCGTCTACACCTTGGATGATATCTTTCCGTGTGAGGCTGTTTGTAAATGCCTAGCTGTAGTGAGAGTTAGCCACAGTCCAGTTTAACCACAAAAAATGTTTTCCTCCTTCTCATCAGGAAGTACAGGTTGCGGTGCTAAGTGATTGTTATGAATGAAGACAATCTCGAAATAATAGATAAAAGCATAAAACATATAATTATATTCATGAAGGTCTTAGTACTTTGCTTACATCAGTAGCAGTTCAAGTTTTGACCTGGAGTGATAGGAATGTAGTTAATTTTAGTTTTTAAGGATGTCTTTCAATTGTGCTACCAACGACATCTAAGAACAACTGTAAAAATATTGATAATAAAATATGGATGATAGCATAATGCTTTTATTTGCTCAAATCTGGTGGTTATAATATTGATGCTAATTGAGGATTTTGTTTGGATCTGTGAGAAATGCATTGAAAAGAAGCCCCACGTGTCCACTGTTTTCTCTTTGTAAATTTTCAATATCTATTAATTTTTCTGTTTTTATTTTTACCCGAAAAATTTCAGTTCTGTTTTTCACATAAATTGGACAAAGCATCCAAGGTTTCCAAAACAAAAATTATAACTACATAATTATGCGCTTGGTAACGCACGCACGTGCGCACACGCACACACACATACACACACGCGCGCGCCCACGCACGCACTCACACACGCACGAACGCACATGCACACGCACACACGCGCGTGCGCACACATACATACTACAGCTTGGTGAACTGGGAGTCTGTACTGAAATCAAGGCGCACAAACTGTCACCCATCCACTTGATAACCACGCTCGATGCTGCTTAACCATAGCTTGGGGAAAGCGAGTGCTCTGACCACTCAGCTATCCCGTCCCGTCTTCTCGAGTATATCAAAGTTAAAGAACATTACAGAATGTTATTGGTAAACTTTTCCTGTGTCGCCTTTTCTGGATTTTTTCTTCTAAGAAAAATGACTGATTCTATAAGTCTAAAAGTTAACAAAAAATACACAAGTCGTTTTTTGCTTGAATTATATTGCTCCATTTCTGTTAATCTTTTTTTTTTTACAGTTACTCGGCTTCAGTTTTTGAGGTTCACCAATGTATAGATTTTTGCGTATGCGACTGCTTTTCTCCCTTTATTTAGTCTAGGCTGCCGCATTCCAACTTCAGGAATGGTGTCTAAACACTACGTCTGTGTGCCTGCGGTTTGGGGGAGTTTTTTTTCTAACGTTTGTCATCTGTTCCCACTGGCACGAAATGACCCACTCTCCCAAAAAGCAGAACAGGTTTTTTAAAGAGCACGCAAGATATTCTGTGCGTATTCACAGGTATATACACAGGACCTCGATTTATAGTCTCATTTCCAAAAAAAAACTTTGATATTTATTTCAGTTTTCTGGTCAAACTGAGAAGAAAGGTTGTGGCTCTTTTTTTTCTCATTTAAAATCCTGTGTAAATAAACTGTATTAGTTATTTTTTCTTTTATTCTTTTATACCGAGGATAATGGGATAAGCACTCTTGTCCTTTCTTACATCCAGTCCCCGTGTGTATGCAGTTTTTGCAAATGTCATCTGTTCCCACCAGCACACGATAGCCTACTCTTACGAGAAGCGGGACAGGATATAACTTGTGCGCAAGATGTTCTGCGTGCGTTCACATACGGGGCCTCGGTTTATAGTCTCATCCGAAGGACTTTGGGGGAGAGTGGAGTCAGCACTGATGTTAACTCCAGGAGAAAAATATCCCCAAACGGGAATCGAACCGGGGTCGTCAAATTGTGTGCGCAATGTTCTGACCACAAGGCTATCCCGTCCCCCTTTTTTATTCTATAAAAGGGTGTACGTGTGTTGGACAGCTGGGGACTACGTGAAGTTCGGCTTTCCCATGGCCGGAGCCACCAGCATGCTGCTCTTGGGTCTGATAGAGTTCCAGGATGCCTACAGGACCTCGGGGCTGCTTCAGGACATGCTGCAGTGTGTCCGCTGGCCCTTAGACTACTTCGTGAAAGCCCACACCGCGCGCTATGAGTTCTACGCTCAGGTAACAAGTGGGCTTTGGGTTGGGTTGGGTTGGGTTTGGTTGGGTTTGGTTGGGTTTGGTTGGGTTTTATTTTATTTTATTTTATTCTTTATTTTATTTTTATTCTTTTATATCGAGGATAATGGGATAAGCACTCTTGTGCTTTTCTTAAAATCTAGTCCCTGTGTGTATGCAGTTGTGTAAATATTGTCATCTGTTCCTACCAGCACACGAGGGCCTACTCTTACGAAAAGCGGAACACGATTTAACGTGTGCGCAAGATGTTCTGCGTGCATTCGCACACGCGGCCTCGGTTTATAGACTCATCCGGAGGACTATTGGGGAGAGTGGAGTCAGCACTGATATCAACTCCAGGAGAAAAATCTCGACCGGAATCGAACCCGGGTCGTCAAATTGCCAGCGCAATGTTCTGACCACTAGGCTATCCGTCCCCGGTAAGAAGTGAGTTTTGGGTTGGGTGTGGGTTGGGTGTGGGTTGGATTGGGTTTGTGTTGAGTTGGGTTTGTGTTGTTTGTGTTGTTTGTGTTGTGTTTGTGTTGTGTTTGTGTTGTGTTTGTGTTGTGTTTGTGTTGTGTTTGTGTTGTTTGTGTTTGGTTTGTGTTGTATTTTTGTGACGTTGAGTCTGTGTTTGTATATATTGGGGTTTCTGTTTCTGCTTGTGTTGTGCTCTGCCGTGTTGTGTTGTATTGCTGTCTATTGCGTTGTGTTTTTTGTATTAAATCGCATTGTTTTCCCCTGTGGAGGTGCCAGGGAGTCTGTCACATATTATAAGTAGCATCCCCACCTTCTGGAAATAATGTGGTAAAGAGTTTCCTCTTTTCTATCCCTCTCTTTGCTTCTGCCTTGTTTCTTTTCTTCCCCTCACCTCCTTCTTGCATATCTTTTACACACACACAGATATATATATATATATATATATATATATATATATATATATATATATATATATATATATATATATATAGATAGATAGATAGATAGATAGATAGATAGATAGATAGATAGATAGATAGATAGATAGATAGATAGATAGATAGATATGTATGTATGTATGTATGTATGTATGTATGTATGTATGTATGTATGTATGTATGTATGTATGTATGTATGTATGTATGTATGTATGTATGTATGTATATATACACACACACACACGCACATACCCCCCACCCACACATACCCCCCACCCACCCACACCCCCATTCTCCATTGGTCCATTTTCTTACAGTTCTCCTCCAGAAAGACTTCAAAGATAACAATTCCCTCCCGCGCCGAAATCGGATGCGCTAGGCCTGACTTGGATAGCAAGACGCGTCTTAGCTCATATGATAGACAACAATAGTTGCTGACTGTCATAGAAACGCAATGCAACACAATATCATATAATAGACTTCGATAGAATAAAACGCATAGAAACTGAATGCGATACAATTTTCTTTAATGTACCTCAATACCATAAAAATGGACAGAAATGCAATGCAAGACAATACCCTGTTTTGCACTTCCATACAAAAAAGTGCATAGAAACGCAATACAATACGATGCAAAAGCAATACAATGGAATCCAGTGCATTGCAATGCAATGCATTCTAACACAATAATATACCTGCAATGCAGCACAACACAATAGACTGTCACAAAATACAATGCAGCTCAATGCAACATAATACAACACAACACACACAACAAAAAGACAGAATACTATACAGCACAATGAACTACAACACCTAAAAAATACAATGGAAGACGACAACACAAGACGATACAACACAGCATGATACAAGTCAAAATGCAACCTATACAATACAAAAGAAGAAAACACAATACAAGACAAGACAAAACAACACAAATCAACATATCACAATACATTAAAATGCAACACAATATAATACAGCACAATACAATACAACACAATAAAAGACGTAAAACACAATGCAATATAACACAACACTACACAATACAATACAACACAGCACAATACAATACAATACAATACGATACAATACAATACAATACAATACAATACATACAATACAATACAATACAATACAATACAATACAATACAATACAACACAAAACAATACAACACGATACAACACAGTAAAAGAAATACAATACAACACAACACAACACAATGCAATACAACACAGCACAATACATTACAATACAACACAATACAATACAACACGATACAAGACAGTAAAAGACATACAATACAATACAACACAATACAATACAACACGATACAACACAGTAAAAGACATACAATACAATACAATACAATACAATACAATACAATACAATACAATACAATACAATACGATACAATACAATACAATACGATACGATACAATACAATACAATGCAACGCAACGCAACGCAACGCAACGCAACGCCACACGAAACGACACGATACGATACGATACGATACGATACGATACGATACGATACGATACGATACGATACGATACGATACGATGCGATGCGATACGATACGATACGATACGATACGACGCGACGCGACGCGACGCGACGCGACGCGACGCGACGCGACGCGACGCGACACGACACGACACGACACGACACGACACGACACGACACGACACGACACGACACGACACGACACAACACAACACAACACAACACAACACAACACAACACAACACAAACAATACAATACAATACAATACAATACAATACAACACAACACAACACAACACAACACACAACACAACACAATGCAATACAATACGCAAGCATCTCCGATTAAATGGGAATCAGGAAACAAGCTCTTTTCCTTTTACAGATGAAACACGTTCCTTTCTTCCTTTCTTCCTTTCTTCCTTTCTTCCTTCCTTCCTTCCTTCCTAACTGCCTTCCTATTTTCCTTCCCTCCCTCCTCCTTTTGTCAGGAATGAAAGAAAATAGACCAATTTTCTCACAAACACACACATCATTTTTTTCCTCCATTCTCTCTTTAGCTCTCTCTTTATTTCTTTTTTTCTTTTTCGTTTCTTTATTTCTTTGTTTTCATTTTGTCTGTCTTTATTTCTTTTCTTTCTATTTTTTTTTCTCAATTTTTGGTTATTTTCTTTCTCTCTTTTTTTTTTAGCCTTTTTGATATTTTCTTTCCATTTTGTTTTTATCTTTATTTCTTTTTTTTTCCGTTTTTTTCTTTATTTTCGTTCTCTGTTCCGTGTTTTGTTTTTCGTTCTTTGTTTATTTCTTTATTTTCTGTCTTGTTTTCTTTATTTCTTTTCTGTAATGTCTCTGTTTTTTTCTGTCTTTTAGATTTGTGTCGCATGTGAAAAGTTTTTGTTCACTTGCGTTTGTCCCGTCTTTTTTGCAGCAATGAGAAAGTTGTTAGTCTGCAATGCTTTCTTTGGGGGTTTTTCGTTTCTTTGTTTGTTTGATTCTTAAGTTGTTTGTTTTAGTTTTTGCTTTTAATCATCTCTTTGCCTAGGCTGTTATTTTGTGTTTGTATTTTTGTTCTGCCATTCTGTGATATTGTCATTTCTTTTACGTATATTTTTATTTGGCTTTTTTTAATTCATCTTTTTAATCATTTATTCATCAGTTTGTGTTTTCATTTCTTTTCTTTCCTTTTTTCTCGGACTGTTTGTCTATCAATTAGTCTCTCTCTTCTTTTTTATAAAAATTGTGTCGAGCCAGAATGTGACGCTCCACCACGAAAGGAGTCGCTTAGCACATAATCCACTTTTCCGCTAAGAGCCATTTAAAGCAGGTGGGGTCAAGTTAGCAAGTTTGAGATTTTGATAAGTATATCCATTATTCTACCTCGTCTTCTTTCTTCTTCTTCACATAATGAAATATCAAATCATAATTTGGCCTCATTTTGCCTTAAAACGTGCTTTTAAAATACCCCTCATTCTGACCACCTATTACAATGCTAAACTTGTCCATTTCTCATTCTGTCATTTCCTACAGTCTACCATTTCAACTTGTAATAACTTTTCATAGAATTGTCCGATTTTTAATCTGGTTTTCGTATTGTATAGCCATTTTATTGCACTTTGATAACATGTCAATAACTAAAAATCTCTGGTGCAATGCGACTCATTATGTGGTGGAGCCTCACAAAAATGAAATAATAAAACACAATCCGCATTTACCAAAACAACAAAATTAATATGCATGTACGCTCATAATTATATACACACGCACATGCATTCTCGTGACTAAATGCACACGCGCTCGCATGGGTGTGCACCCTAATATGCACGCATAATTATACGCACACACGGACGTACGCATTCGTCGTGCGCACACGCATACACACGCACACACACACTCACACGCGCGCTCGCGCGCGCGCGCGCGCCGCGCTCACGCAAACGCACACACACACACACACACACACACACACACACACACACACACACACACACACACACACACACACAAAAGA
>CM060331.1:55983477-55985977 GCA_030674155.1 Stramonita haemastoma
CTCTATCCTTATTCCAACAATATAAAGAGTTATACTTTACCTTACCTTTATCTTCTCATTTTAGAAGGAACCACTCTGCGATTGTAATGATCAACAGATTTTCTGAGATGGTAACAAAAAAGAAAAAAGAAAAAAAATGCTCTTCCATGATTGGCCAAGAGATAAGCAGTTTTAGAACTAAAAGTTTATTTTCCAACCGTGCTCGATACCTTTGGTTACCTGCATTGTTTACTTGATCCCTAGAGAAGCTGAGGTCTCGAGATACCTCGCTTCCCAACGATCGCATATTGCTTGTGGTAGTATCTTTTTCTTTACTTTACCTTTCATCTCTTTTCCTCATACTTCAATTGTCTCAAAATATTCGGGATTTTTTACAGCTGGAATTTTCTACTTTCGAATGAGACTATAAACCGAGGTTCTGTGTGCGAACGCACGCGCGCAGAACACCCTGCGCACATGTTAAAATCCGTTCCGCTTTTCGGAAGTGTAGGCCATTGTGTGCGGGGTGGGAGCGGATGACAAAATTTACAAAACTGCATGCACACGGGGACTGGATGTAAAAAAAGCGCGTGAGTGTTTTATATGACCTTCCCAGCCAGCTTTGGATTCTTTGATCAATGCTTCGGGACACGGGTTATATAGTTTAGTCGCCTCCCCCCCCCCCCCCCCACCAAAAATTACCACTCTCTCTCTCTCTCTCTCTCTCTCTCTCTCTCTCTCTCTCTCTCCTCTCTCCTCTCCTCTCTCTCTCTCTCTCCTCTCTCTCTCTCCTCTCTCTCTCTCTCTCTCTCTCTCTCTCTCTCTAACACACACACACACAAACACACACACACACACACACAAACACACACACACACGCACGCACGCACACACACAATGGGCCTTCCAGAGATGCAAGGGAAACTAGAAAAGAAAACAAAACAAAAAACAAACAAACAAACAAAAACTTAAGCTTTGGGTTCCTTGAACAGAGCTTCGGGACACGGGTTATATAGTTTAGTTCATAACATGTCTCTCTTTTTCTTGTGTATACCACTCCTTGTTCAAACAGGTTTCCTGTCTGTCTCTAACATTACTTTGGAAGACTGATTTAGTAAGCCTAAAGATTATGTTAGCCTACTCCCTTGAAGGTAAATGGATCGAGTGCGCTATTCCCTTGATAGCAAATGGATTGATTATCCTCGGATCGGTGGTCTAGGTGGTAACGCGCCTTGCTTAGAAAGCAAAAAGTCCCGGTCCGAGTGTGCGGTGGTTCGTACCCCGTTTGGACCCAAAAATTTCCCCCATCCATTAGACCCTGACTGGTGGTCTGGGCGCTAGTCTTTCGGATGAGACGATAAATCGAGGCCCCGTGTGTTACACATCACTATTTAGCGCACGTAAAAGAAACCATGGCAACAAGGGAGTTACCCTGTCAAAATTCTGTAGAAAAAGCCACTCTGATAGGGAAACAAATACAGTTGCATTCAGGAAAAAGAGAAAAAAAAATGGATAGGCGCTGCACTTGTGGCGACGCGCTCTCCCCGAATTTCACGCAGAGAAATCTGCTGTGATAGAAAGTGGTATAAAATACCAAATATAAATCGATTCCCTTGATGGTAACTGGGTTAAGCATGCTATTCCCTTGACAGTAACTGGATTTTCTTTGTCACATCCGAAATTCCAAACATAGAT
The DNA here is from genome assembly GCA_030674155.1 of Stramonita haemastoma. Taxonomy (NCBI): domain Eukaryota; kingdom Metazoa; phylum Mollusca; class Gastropoda; order Neogastropoda; family Muricidae; genus Stramonita; species Stramonita haemastoma. The sequence continues at coordinate 55,985,152 of CM060331.1, forward strand.
TCTTTCAGAAGCGAAGCAAAGCCTCATGAATGACGTCAAGTAAGACTTACTAGTTCTTACTGTGTAAAATAGGTCAGATATTGTCATGAGATAGCGTTAAGGTATTATTTATTTTTAATATTGATGACCGAAAAGTTCATTGTCACGATGGTAAGAAGCGTTGTCCTTGACTGTCAGAATGTCATTCCTGTCACCACACCTCGTTACACTTATTGTCAGATTAGTCCCTGTGGCCCGATTTAGCGATTATAAGATAAGCATTGTGTCAGCATTATGCTTGGCTCCTGTTTTTTCCATGTCTAATATTACCATTTTAAGAAGAAACGTACAATTGAAGATCACAGACAGACAGACAGACAGACAGACAGACTGGCAGACAGACAGACAGACAGACAGACAGAGACAGAGAGACAGAGACAGAGACAGAGACAGAGACAGACAGACAGACAGACAGAGACAGAAAGAGAGACAGACAGACAGACAGACAGACAGACAGACTGACAGACAGAGACAGAGACAGAGAGACAGAGACAGACAGACAGAGACAGACAGACAGACAGACAGACAGAGAGAGACAGACAGACAGACAGACAGAGACAGAAAGAGAGAGACAGACAGACAGACAGAGACAGAGACAGAGATACAAAGAGACAGAGACACAGACAGACAGACAGACAGACAGACAGACAGACAGACAGACAGACAGACAGAGACAGACAGAGACAGACAGAGACAGAGAGAGAGAGACAAAAAGACAGAGAGACAGAGACAGAGAGAGACGGAGAGATGATAGGCGTCTGGAGGCTAACTCACAATCGACTCTATG
>CM060331.1:55990977-55993477 GCA_030674155.1 Stramonita haemastoma
GAAGCTATTCAGTGTCTGTGTGAAGCAGTGTTGCAGTATGACGCGGCTGTGTGCTGTCCGTCAACACTTAGGGAAAAGTGCAGAGGATGAATTGAGGCGGGGGGGGGGAGTGAGAGGGGGGTCAACACTTAGGAAAAGTGCAGAGGATGAAATGGGGGGGGTGAGGTGGGCTGGTAGTTCACAGCATGTGTGGTGGTGGGACTGTGCACTGTGTGATTAGTCTAAGTGTGTGTATGTGGGGGGGGAGGGGTAGTGTGTATGTGGGGGGAGGATAGTTGTGGGGTGGTGGTGGCACATGTGTGTGTATGTATGTCTGTGTGTGTATTATTATGTGTGTGTCTGTGTCTGTCTCTGTCTGTGTGTGTCTGTGTGTCTGTGTCTGTGTGCGCGCGCACTCTCTATTTTTTGTGTGCTTCTGCTTGTGTGTTCGTGTTTCATATCTTTCATCTCCAACCTTTCCACACTGAAGAGTTTTTCTTCCCGAGGTTTTTCCCCCCGAGTGCTGTGATCACTCTTTGGGGTATGCAGGGGTTTTTATGCGCTTTATAAATCACTGATTCATTCATTCATTCATTCATTCATTCATTCATTCATTCATTCATTCATTCATTCATTTATTAATTCATTCATTTATTTGTTTATTCATTATTCATTCATTCATTCATTTATTTATTTATTCTTTCATTCATTCATTCATTCATTCATTCATTTATTCATTCATTTATTCATTCATTCATTCATTCATTACTTCTTTCATTTATTTATTCATTCTTTCATTAGTCGGCATATTGTCTCTATGTCGCCTTCTATTAATGTTCTTCGTGTAATAATCTACATGCTGTCTTTTCATCTCCTTATTCCTATAATATCTCAATCATTCATTCATCAATCTGTATACTTTCACTTCATCACCGTCTTTCTCCGTTTGTCATTCATTCATTCATTCATTCATTCATTCATTAATCTGTGTACTTTCACTACATCACCATCTTCCTCTGTCTTTCATTCATTCATTCGCTCATTTATTGATTCATTCATGTCACAATCTGTAAATGTTCTCTTCATTACCATCTTCCTCTATCATTCATTCATTCATTCATTTATCAATGTGTACACATTCACTACATCACCGTCTTCCTCGACCTATCATTCATTCATTTATTCATGCATTCATTCATTCATTCACTCATTCATCAGTCTGTATATTTCACTACATCACCATCTTCCTCTATCATTCATTCATATATTCATTTATTCATCAACCTGTATACTTTCTCTTCATCGTCATTTTCCTCTATCTTTCGTTCATACATTCATTCATCAATCTGTATACTTTCTCTTCATCGCCATCTTCGTCAATCATTCATTCATTCACTCATTCATTCATGAACATTCACACTTTCTCCACGCTGCCGAGTTTTATCGTGTATGCAAGTTCTACCTATGTCTGCACACGGGGACTTGGTTTATAGTCTCACCCGAAGGACTTTTGGAAGGAGTGAAATGAGCACTGATGTTAACTCCAGAGGGAAAATCCCCTCATACAGGTATCTCGGGGGGACGGGATAGCCTAGTGGTCAGAACATTGCGCTGGCAGTTTAACGACCCGGGTTCGATTCCCGTTGGAGGGGAAGATTCCTCTGAATTTAACACCAGTGCTGACTCCACTCTCTCCAAAAGTCTTTCGGATGAGACTGTAAATCGAGGCCCCGTGTGCGAACGCAGAACATCTTGCGCACATGTTAAATCCTGTTCCGCTTTTCGTAAGAGTTGGTCATTGTGTGCCGGTGGAAACAATGACAATATCTACACAACTGCATACACACGGGACTGAATGTAAAAAGCACATGATTGCTTATTCCATTATCCTCGATATAAAGAATAGATAAATAAATTTATTTTAAAAAATCACACATACGCGCGCGCGCACACACACACGCAAACACACACTCACACACACACATACACACACACACACACACACACACACACACACACACACACACACACACACACACACGCACGCACGCACGCACGCACGCACGCACACACTATCAGAGAATTGTTAATTTTCAATTATTAATGATCCATTTTCGCAATGGCATCTATTCTATGATTTGCATTTTTTTCTCTTCTTCTGATTCAGTTATTGTACCCTGTTTCCATACACTTTTATAAGAAGCCTCAACCTTGGCCTGTACATGAGTAATCTCTCCTCTCTCTCCTATCTCTCTCTCTCTCCTCTCTCTCTCTCTCTCTCTCTCTCTCTCTCTCTCTCTCTCTCTCTCTCTCTCTCTCTCTCTCTCTCTCTCTCTCTCTCTCTCTCTCTCTCTCTCTCTCTCTCTCTCTCTCTCTCTCTCTCTCTCTCTCTCTCTCTCACCCAACACACACACACAACACACACACACACACACACACACACACACACACACACACACACACACACACACACACACACACACACACACACACACACACACACACACACACACACACACGA
>CM060331.1:55998477-56008477 GCA_030674155.1 Stramonita haemastoma
CTGTCTCTGTCTCTGTCTCTCTGTCTCTCTGTCTCTCTGTCTCTCTCTCTCTCTCTCTCTCTCTCTCTCTCTCTCTCTCTCTCTCTCTCTCTCTCTCTCTCTCTCTCTCTCTCTCTCTCTCTCTCTCTCTCTCTCTCTCTCTCTCTCTCTCGATTTATACATAATTATTTTAGATAGATGTGTATGTGCTTCTGTCTGTCTGTCTGTCTGTATGTTTGCATGATGACACTGACACTGACACACACTTGTGCACGCTGTCATAACACTGACACACACACTTCTGCACGCTGTCATGACACTGACACTGACACTGACACACACCTCTGCACGCTGTCATGACACTGACACTGACACACACCTCTGCACGCTGTCATGACACTGACACTGACACTGACACACACCTCTGCACGCTGTCATGACACTGACACTGATACTGACACTGACACACACCTCTGCACGCTGTCATGACACTGACACTGACACACACATCTTCACACTGTCATGACACTGTGCCCACAGGCGTTGCTGTACATGCTGACGAAGAAAGACATCTACCGGAGGGACATTGAGGAGACGATGAGGTCTTGGATGCCGGGTGGCTCAGTGGACTATACCCCAGCTGGTCTGGCTTTCCGCAGCCCCTGGGGTCCTCTGAGATATTCAGGTGATCGTCGTGTGTGTTTGTTCATGTTGATGTTGTTGTTGTTGTTGCTGTTGTTGTTGTTGTTGTTGTTGTTGTTGTTCTTCTTCTTCTTCTTCTTCTTCTTCTTCTTCTTCTTCTTCTTCTTCTTCTTCTTCTTCTTCTTCTTCTTCTTCTTCTTCTTCTTCTTCTTCTTCTTCTTCTTCTTCTTTTTCTTCTTCTTCTTCGCATTCTTCTTCTTCTTCGCAATTCTTCTTCTTCTTCGCAGTTCTTCTTCTTCTTCGCAGTTCTTCTTCTTCTTCGCAATTCTTCTTCTTCTTCGCAATTCTTCTTCTTCTTCGCAATTCTTCTTCGCAATTCTTCTTCTTCGCAATTCTTCTTCTTCGCAATTCTTCTTCTTCGCAATTCTTCTTCTTCGCAATTCTTCTTCTCCGCAATTCTTCTTCTCCGCAATTCTTCTTCTTTGCAATTCTTCTTCTTTGCAATTCTTCTTCTTTGCAATTCTTCTTCTTTGCAATTCTTCTTCTTTGCAATTCTTCTTCTTCTTCTTCTTCGCAATTCTTCTTCGCAATTCTTCTTCTTCTTCTTCTTCTTCTTCTTCTTCTTCTTCTTCTTCTTCTTCTTCTTCTTCTTCTTCTTCTTCTTCTTCTTCTTCTTCTTCTTCTTCTTCTTCTTAATTCTTCTTCGTAATTCTTATTTCACCTTCTTTATAATTCTTCTTCGTCGTCATTGTTGTTGTCGTTGTCTTTGTTGTTGAACGTTCAGACAGCAATTATTGTTGTCTGTCATATGAGCGAAAATGTGATGCGCTGCCGTTAACCACCTGACAAGTCAGGCCCAGCGCATCTCAGTTCGGCGTGAGTGTTTAATCCTGATTAGAGTATTCCAGTATCCAAATTCCGCTTGTAACAAATATTCTGAAACATATTTTTAATAATTAAAAATGCATGCCATGCATTAACCTTGAACGGATTTTATAAGATAATTAAAGGAAATGAGACTTTAATTCTTCAACATTTGTCATTCACATATCCCTTGTTTTGCTACTTAAAAAAAAATCACATAATCTCATTCCTAAACATATTTCTAACATATTTATCTTCGCCTTCACACATTATTCTCACCCCCACCTGTTGCAGCCAATATGGCGGTGCTGGCTCTGGTATCGGCTCAGGCGGGAATCGAACCTGAGACCTACAGGCGATGGGCCCGTGGCCAGATCAACTACATTCTGGGGGACTCTGGTCGAAGCTTCGTCATCGGCTTTGGTCAGAACCCTCCCAGCCGTCCACACCACCCAGCCAGGTGACACAACCCCCCCCCACCACCCCCCACCACCACCTCACCTCACCTGTTTCTGTGGTCACTCCCTATCTTTAAGCCATAATATGTTTTAGGTTTGGGGGGATGGGATAGCTCAGTGGTCACAGCACTCGCTTTCCCCAAGCTAAGGTTCAGCAGCATCGAGCGTGGTTACCGAAGTGGATGGATGACCGTTTGCACGTCTTGGCTTCAGTACAGTCCCCCCCCCACCTCACCCAGCTGTCAATGGTTACCTGCCCTCTTTAGAGTTAGGGAAGGTAAAGCATCAAGAGAAAGGAGATGGGCGCCGCCCTCAATATGTTGGCCCCTGGAGAAGCTGGGGTCTCTGACGCCTCGCCTCCTACGACTACATAATTTATGGGACACCTTTACCTTTACCTTACCTATATGTTTTCGTTGTTTTTTTTCTTCATTCCTCGGTTAGAGCTCTAAGATTCACCGAAGGTGAAATTTTTGCGTATGCGACTGTTTTTTGCCTGCGATGAAGGTAGCTGCATTCTGGATCCGGAGATCTATTCTGGGTGTGTTCGTGTTTCCGTACCCCAACAAACGCTGACATGAACTACGGGATCTTAAACGTGCATATTTGATCTTCTGTTTATGTAAAAATGTTATACACGAAGGAAATTCAGACACTGGAAGATCATATTCCACTTTCAGAGATGCCTAGTGGGTATGCTGGGAATTCTGTAACCCTCCGACCGCTGACATGAATGACAGGATCTTTAACGTGCAAATTTGACCTTCTGTTTGTGAAAACTTACACGCGAAGGGAATTAGGTGTACAGTTGAAGTTGAACTAGGAGACTATAAGTATCTCCACCCTTAATTCACTAGAGGCTGCCGAGATTCGAACCCAGGACTTCATGGACCCATGGGATTGCAGTCGGACGGCCTTAACCACTTGGCTATTGTGTCCGTTTGTCCTGTGTGTAAAGTTCATGCCAATGGGATTACACAGAATATCTTGCGCACACGTTAAATCCTGTTCCGCTTTCGTAAGAGTAGGTCATCGTGTGCCGGTGGGAACAGATGACATTTACAAAACTGCATACACATGGGGACTGGATGTAAAAAAGCACATGAGTGCTTATTCTATTATTCTCGATATAAATAAATAAATAAATAAAACACACCCGTTGTAATTTTACATCTGCCTGTGCAGGCAGGTAGACACAAGCACGCAGGCAAACACGTACACATGCGCGTGCACTCGCATATATACACGCATAAATAAGCATTCACACGCGCGCACACGTGCAAATGCACGCGTGCACACACACACACACACACACACACAAACGCACGCACACACACACATACACATATACATACATACACACACACATGTTCTAATATCACCAAGTGTGAATAGACTTTAAATTAAACTACTGCAACACATACACGCACGCACGCACGCACGCACACTCACACACACACATACACACACACACACACACACACACACACACACACACACACACACACACACACACACACTTTCTAATAACCACCAAAGTGTGAATAGGCTTTAAATTAAACTACAACACACACACACACACATACACACACGCGCACGCACGCACGCACGCACGCACGCACACACACACACACACACAAACACACACACACACACACACACACACACACACACACACACAGAGTTTTGTCTACATTTTTCAGTTAGTTTGAACCAATCGTATTCGAGTTCAGATTATCCCCCCTCTCCCCTGTAATTTGGTGCAAACTGATTCCAATCAATTTCAAATGCATTTAGTTTTGCGCTCATTGGGTTAAATATTTTTTGCACTATTTTTTTGTTTGGTTTAAGGATATGATTCAAACTGACTCCGATCGATTCCTTTTATACCATGGCGTTGATTCAGTTGCATCTTATTTAATTGTTACATTTTCTTTGGGTATGATGACACAGTTTGATATGACTCAAAATCCCCAGCGGGATGCCGGGGGGGGAGGAGGGGGCGACAGTATCAATAGCATCCTCACCTTCTGGAAATTTTGTGCTCGGAACTCCCTCTTTTCTATCCCTCTCTTTGTTTCTGCCTTGTTCCTTTTCTTCCTGTAACCTCCTTCTTGTCTATTTTCTGCCTTCTTGGTCTATTCTCCTGCCCTATTTGCAGAAAGACTTAAATGATAGCAATTTTCTCCCATGCTCAAGTCACATGCGCTGGGTTTGACTTGTCAAGTAAGCGCTTATTTGCAGCACGATGCATTTTAGCTCATATGACAGAAAACAGTAGTTGTTTTGTTTGAGCGTTTGAGGACAACGAAGAAGAAAATACAACTGGAATCCACTTTATTTATATATTGGTTTGTGCTGATTCAGTTAGCCTTGATTGAACATCAAATTTCCTTTTTCCCATGTAGTTTGATGATATGATTTACGCTGACTCAAATTGATTTCATTTCTACAATACTTTGCAATCGTTTATTTGAATAGGATTTAATACCAGATTCTCCTTTTTTTCATTTTGGGTGGTGTGATTTAAATTGCTATATTGTTAAGGGGGAGGGGGGGGGGGGGTTGCTCCGGTTTGTTTGTTGTTTTGTTTGGGTTGTTCTTTTGTTTGTTTGTTGGGGTTTTTTTGGTTGTTGTTGGGTTGTTGTGGTTGTTGTTGGGTTGGTGTTGTTGTTGTTGTTTTTTGTAGTGATTCAACTGAATCTGATTTGGATTCAGATTCTCATTCAAACTAACTCGATTCAATTTTATTACTTTGTTTCTTTGCTATTTTTAGCGAAATCTCATCGAAGATTGTATTCTCTTTTTCTGTTTTGTCTAATGATGTGATTCAGGTTATCTGAAATAAACCTTATTCAGATTTTTTTTCTTTTATTCTTTTAAAAGTCTGATGTGCTATCAGTTTGTTTGTGTTCACTTTGGTTTAATGATATAAGCTACACTAAACCAAATAAATTCTAACTATTGTGCTATGCATTGCATAAGGTTGTATCTAAAAATGTATTCGATCTCGTTCGAGTCCATAAATTCTGATTGAATACTAAGTACATTTCTTTCCACCTTTGGTTTTAATGTTATGATTCCAGCTGACCCGAAAATCAAGGTCATCTATACATTGTTTTATGATAATTCAGTTAAGCATGATTTCATGTAACAGTGCTTTTGGTTTGCTGATATGATTCAAATTAATTTTAATAGATTACTTTTACAATTTTTTTTATACTATTTTGTTGATTCAGTTGAATCAAAATCAATATCAAATTACCTTATTTTTGTTTGGTTTGATGTTATGAAAGAAACTGACTTAAATCCCTTTGATTGATCTGTTTTTTTCTTTGATTCAATTGGATCTGATTGAATATCAGTTTCTCTTGTCTTCTTGTTTGGTTTGACGAGATGTTTCAAAACTGAATACAGTTCATTTATGCATTGCTTTGCGTTAATTCAGTAAAAAAAAAAATATATAAAAAAAATATAAAAAAGTATTGAATATCATTTCACCTTTTTCCTTTTAGGTTAATTCCTTGAGGAAATGATATAACACACCGATGCCATTTATGGACCTCTTTGCGTTTCATGATTTCAATCTGATTTAATTCTAGATTCCTTTTGGTTTGAAGATATTAATCAAACTAATCCGGATATATTTCAGCCATATATTATTCTGCGTTACTTGGCTTTTAGATATGATTTTGTGCATAGATTTTCTGTGGGTTTTTTTCCGTGATTATGATTTAATCTAATTTAAGGAGATTTCATTTCGTTTTTACATTGATTTGCATTTATTCAGTTAAATCTAATTTAAATTTAGATTCCCTTATGTTTGATGATATAATGCAAACTAACTCGAATTGATTTTACTAACATATTATAGTGTTGTGTTAATTCAGTATTTACATATTGTGTATCAGACTCTTTTTCTCCTTCGTTCTGTACTACGCTTTGAATCAATTACAATCAGTTTTTATCTTTATGCTATTTTGCTTTTAATTCAGTCATGTTTAATTTGCTGCTACATTCTGTATTGTTCAGTGATCACCTAAACTAACCCCAGTATATTTCATTTTATATCATTTTGCGTTGATTTGGCTTCATCTGCTTTAATATCCCTTGGTTTCATGATATGATTCAAACTGACCCCAATCGATTTCGTTAAGATATTGCTTTGCGTTGATTTAGTTAAATCTGCTTTAATACTAGAGTCTCTTTTTTCTCCTGTGGTTTTATTGTGTTATTCAAACCGATTCAAATCGGTATTTCTTTGTCTTGATTCTGATTTGATATCAGTTCTCTCAATAATCATTTTCTCTCGTTTAGTTTGATACTAGAATTCAAACTAGCTCGAATCGGTTTCATTCATACATTGCTTTACGTTGGTTTATAAGCTATGTTATGTGATTTGGTATTCCATTTTCTGTTGTTCCCATTGGTTCACATGATTGGAAATGGAAGAGTGTATTAGCCTAGAGGTTAACGTGTTACGCTCACGACCTCATGACCCGGGATCGATCCCACCTCTGTGGCACCCGCTCAATGGGATTTTTCCCCTGGAGTTAGCATCAGTACCGACTCAACCTCCCTAAAATTCCTTCGGATGAAGCTATAAAACCAAGGTCTCAGGCGTGAACGCATGTAGAACATCTTGTGCATAATATGTTGAAACCTGCGCTTCCTTTCGAAAAACTGAGCCAATGCTAACCAGTAGGTACGGATGACAATTTATTTAATCCGAACACGCACTGGTGTCGTGTTCAGACATCATCCCTGAATTTAGAATATAGCTACCTTGATGGTGGGCGAAAACGTCGCATACGCAAATATCTCACCATTAGGGAATGTCAGCTATAGCCGATGAACGATAAAAAAAGAGAGAGAGATATATATATATATACATATGTAGGTATATAGATATAGATATAGATATAGATATAGATAGATAGATAGATAGATAGATAGATAGATAGATAGATAGATAGATAGATAGATAGATAGATAGACAGACAGACAGACAGACAGACAGACAGACAGATAGATAGATAGATAGATAGATAGATAGATAGATAGATAGATAGATAGATAGATAGATAGATAGATAGATAGATAGATAGATAGATAGATAAACAGACAGACAGACAGACAGACAGACAGATAAACAGACAGATAAACAGACAGACAGACAGACAGACAGACAGACAGACAGACAGATAAATAGATAGATAGATAGATAGATAGATAGATAGATAGATAGATAGATAGATAGATAGATAGATAGATAGATAGATAGATAGATAGATAGATAGATAGACGCAGCCACACACACACACACACACACACACACACACACACACACACACACACACACACACACACACACACACACACACACCACACACACACACGCCACAACACAACACAACACAACACACAGCACAACACAACACACACACAACACACACACACATACACACACACACCACACACACACACACACACACACACACACACACACACACACACACACATACACACACACACACACACCACACACACAACACACACACCCACCCCACCCCACCCCCACCCCCCACCCACACAAAATTCAAACCGACTCAAGCTGATCTTATTCCCCGCATCACCATCCTCCTCCTCCGGGGACGGATAGCCTAGTGGTCAGAACATTGCGCTGGCAATTTGACGACTCGGGTTCGAGTCCGGTCGAGATTTATCTCCTGGAGTAAACATCAGTGCTGACTCCACTCTCCTCGAAAGTCCTTCGGATGAGACTATAAACTGAGACCCCGTGTGCGAGCGCACGCAGAACATCATGCGCACACGTTAAATCCTGTTCCGCTCTTTGTAAGAGTAGGCCATCGTGTGCCGGTGGGAACATATGACAATATTTACAAAAACTGCATACACACGGGGAGTGGATGTAAAAAAAAAAAGCACAAGAGTGCTTATTCCATTATCCTCGATATAAAAGAATAATCAAATCAAATCCTCCTCCTCCTCCTCCTCCTCCTTCTCCTCCTCCTCCTCCTTCTGCAGCTCCTGCCCCCCACCCCCCCGGCAGTGCACGTGGTCCAGTTACTACACGTCCTCCCCCAACCCCGTGACGCTGTACGGGGCAGTGGTGGGGGGGCCCGCCATGGACGACACTTTCCAGGACGACAGGGAAGACTTCTACCAGAGCGAGGTCACCTGTGACTACAATGCAGGCTTCCAGACAGCGCTGGCTGGTGAGCATTTTTTTAGCAAATGTTGTTCACGTGTTTTAGTTTGTATTTTTGTTTGTTTGTTTATTTGTTTGTTATTGCTTTTTTATATATCGAGGATAATGGTATAAGCACTCGTGTGGGGTTTTTTGTTGTTGTTGTTGTTTTACATCCAGTCCGCGTGTGTATGCAGTTGTTGTTTTTTTTATCTTGTCATCTTTTAAAAAAAAATTATTTTATTTATTTTTTCATATCGAGGATAATGGAATAAGTACTGGTGGGCTTTTTTTTTTATACATCCAGTCCCCGCGTGTGTATGCTGTCTTTTTTTTTTTAATCTTGTCATCTTTTTTATTTATTTATTTTATTTATTTATTTTATTTATTTCATCTTTCATGTCGAGGATAATGAAATAAGCACTCGTGTGTTTTCTTACAACAAAGTCCCCGTGTGTATGCAGTTTTTGTAAATCGTGTCATCTATTCCCACCCGGTAGTCAATGACCTACTCTTACGAAAAGCGGAACAGGAGTTAACGTGTGCGAAAAGATGTTCTGCGTGTGTTCGCACACAGGGCTTCGGTTTATAGTCTCATCCGAAGGACTTTTGGGGAGAGTGGAGTGTGCACTGATGTTAACCACAGGGGGAATAATCACCTCGAATAGGAATCGAACCCGGGTCGTCAAATTGCGAGCGCAATGTTCTGAGGGTTCGTATAGGTGAGTCTTGGGAAGAGTCGTATCTGGCTTTGAAAGAGATCATTTCCAGGGTTGGGATAGTCTGGGCGCTGGTCTTTCGGATGAGACGATAAACTGAGGTCCCGTGTCTTACATATCACTATTTACCGTACGTAAAAGAACCTACGGCAACAAGGGGGTTGACCCTGGCAAAATTCTGTGGAAAAAAATCCACTGTGATAGGGAAACAAATACAGTTGCATGCAGGAAAAAGAAAAAAAAATGGGTAAGTGCTGCACTTGTGGCAACGCGCTCTCCCCGAAGAGGGCAGCCCGAATTTCACGCATAGAAACCTGCTGTGATATAAAGTTGTATAAAATAGCCTTGTGGACGGATCTGATGACCCGGGTTTGATTCCCGCTCAAGGGGATTTTTTCCCGTGGAGTTAACATCAGAGCAGACTCCACTCTCCCATAAAAGTCCTGCGGATGAGATCATAATCCGAGGTCCCGTGTGCAAACGTACGCAGAACATCTTACGCACACATTAAAACCTGTTCCAGTTTTTGATAGAGTAGGCCATTGTGTGCCGGTGGAAATAGATGACACAATTTACAAAATTGCATACACACAGGGATTGGATGCAAAAAAAAATCAAGCACATCAGTGCTTATTCCACTCTCCTCAATATAAAAGAATAAAATGAATTATATTTATATATAATATATATGTATGTATGTATGTATGTATGTATGTATGTATGTATGTATGTATGTATGTATGTATGTATGTATGTATGTATGTATGTATGTATGTATGTATGTATGTATATATTGTTGCGCTCTGAACGATTTGAAGGTTAAGCAGCATAGAGGTGGTTACCAACTCAGATGTGTGACCGTTTGCACGCCTTGGCTTCAGTACAGTCCCCCCAGTTTACCCAGCTGTAAATGGGTACCTGCCCTCTTTAGGGTCAGGTAAGGTATAGCGAGGGAGAGGAGATGGGCACCGACCTCAACATGCTGGCCCCTAGAGAAGTTGAGGTCTCTGATGCTTTGCTCCACTATGACCACCCAGGTTATGGGTCACCTTTACCTTTACCTTTTAGGCTATCGTGAACAGATCAATCCTCGCTTGATCAACACTCTGAGTAAGAGATGAATTTTA
>CM060331.1:56013477-56018477 GCA_030674155.1 Stramonita haemastoma
GTGTGTAGGTGTGTATGTGTGTAAGTGTGTGTGTGGATGTATGTAAGTGTGTGTGAGCGAATGCTTACGCGCTCGCGCGCTCGCGCGCGCGCGCGCGCGCGCGCGCGCGTGTGTGTGTGTATGTGTGTGTGTGTGTGTGTGTGTGTGTACGTGTATAAGTGTTTTTGTGAGTGTGTGGGGGGGGTTAAGGTACAGAGAGAGAGAGAGTGTGTGTGTGTGTGTGTGTGTGTGTGTGTGTGTGTGTGTGTGTGTGTGTGTGTGTGTGTGTGTGTGTGTGTGTGTGTGTAGTGTAAGTGTGTGTGTGTATGTGTTTGTGTAGGTGTGTATGTGTGTAAGTGTGTGTGTGGATGTGTGTAAGTGTGTGTGTGAGCGGATGCTTACGCGCGCGCGCGCGCGCGCGTGTGTGTGTGTGTGTGTGTGTGTGTGTGTGTGTGTGTGTGTGTGTGTGTGTGTGTGTGTGTGTGTGTGTGTGTGTGTATAAGTGTTTTTGTGAGTGGGGGGGGGGTTAAGGTACAGAGAGAGAGAGAGTGTATGTGTGTGTGTGTGTGTGTGTGTGTGTGTGTGTGTGTGTGTGTGTGTGTGTGTGTGTGTGTGTGTGTGTGTGTGTGTGTGTGTGTGTGGTCAGTCGCTCCAGAGAGAGAGCGTCGTGTTGCATGTAAAAGCGTATCTGTCTTGGGGGATGAGAAAGGCAAGGCCACTAACCTTTACCATTTGTCACAAGAAACACGACTTCTCCCCCTTTCGTCAATTCGATCCACAGTTTTACCCCTTGTCCTATTTAATGCACAACATGGTCGCCAAAATCGTATCTTTATGGCTTGAGGATGCTTGCAATTCTGAAATTGTAGTGTTTCCTTTCTTTTGTAACAAAATATCTCTTTCTTTTCACAGTATAGTTTTTCAATGTGTAATATATGATGGGGACGGGACGGGATAGCTCAGTGGTCAGAGCGCTCGCTTTCCCCTAGCCAGGTTAAGCAGCGTCGAGCGTGGTCACCCATTGGATGGGTGACCGTTTGCGCGCCTTGGCACAGTACAGTTCCCCCAGTTCACCCAGCTGTAAATGGGTACCTGCCCTTTTTGGGCTGAGGGAAGGTAAAGCAGCGAGGGAGAGGAGATGGGCTTCGCCCTCAACATGCTGGCCCCTAGAGAAGCTGAGGTCTCTGACGCCTCGCTCCGGTACGATCACACACAGGTTACGGGACACTTTTACCTACCTTTTACCTTAATGTATGATGAGAATTTCGCTTAAACACATTGTACTCGCGATGTTTACATCTGTCCTGCTTTCTGGCCGGTACAGTGACTTTGGAATCAAATGGCATCATCAGAATGAAGACAATACAGACTAGAAACTGTGCAAACTCTTTATTGTTCAACCAATTCTTCATTTCTGTATCCCCTAACTTTGTCAAAAGTAAACAGTTTTAGTGTTGTTATTCTTTTTTTTTTTAGTTGTTAAAAACTATAAATAAAAGAGGCTCATGTTTTCAAACATTACTTTACTACAACGAAAAAACTGCAATGTTGTCCCACCGTGAGGAAAGGCCGAAGGGATGTATCGTGAATTATTAGCTGGAGGAAGAAGGAGTGCACAGTATGACAGTTTGGAAGATGTGGTGACGGGAGTTTGTTGTTGCTAATCACACACACACACACACATACACACACACACACACACGCACGCACGCACGCACGCACACACGCACACACACACATACACTCTAAACACACACACGCATACACACACTAAACACACACAACACACACACACACACACACACACACACACACACACACACACACACACACATACTAAACACACACACATGCATACTCTCTCTCACATACACACACACATACACAAACACACACACACACTACACACACACACAATACACACTACACACTACACGCTACATACTACACACTACACACTACACACTACACACACACGTTACACAATCTAGGGAAAACTTTATTCATGGAAGAAAAAAACCCACCTAAAACAGAAAACATATTTCACGGATACCAAAAACAAACAAAACCAAAAAAATCCTCCTGCACACTAACACACATTACATGTGTTCCAAAGACACATCACACCCAACTGTGGAACAAGAAACACAAAAAGTGGCAACATCACCAACGTGCAGAGAAAATCCCACCTACAGAACCACGGGAACCGAACCCAGGACCGCTGGATCTTAGAAAGCCAGACATCCCTAGACCAAATCCCTGCTACTGAAAAGACGAAGAGCCGCCACGAAATCCACCTGGTCCGCCACGAAATCCACCTGGTCCGCCGGGAAATCCACCTGGTCCGCCGGGAAACCCACCTGGTCCACCGGGAAATCCACCTGGAAAACCACCTGGTCCGCCGGGAAATCCGCCTGGTCCGCCGGGAAATCCGCCTGGTCCGCCGGGAAATCCACCCCGCCCACCGGGAAATCCACCCCGCCCACCGGGAAATCCTCCTTGTCCACCCGGAAATCTACCCAGTCCACCCGGAAATCCACCCGGAAATCCACCTGGCCCACCAGGAAAACGCCCTGGAAACTGTCCAGGGAATTGTCCGGGAAACTGGCCGGGAAACTGCCCTGGAAATCGACTGCCGAAGTTCCCGCCTTGGCCCCGGGCGCCGCCGTTACCGCCGAAGGGGCTCTGGCCGTTCAGCCCCAGGGAGGCCAGTTGGTTCAGAGCCGGGTTGAGTCTCCCGGAGCTTTGGCTGGACCCCCCAAACGGGCTGGCTCTGTTCCCAAACAGACTTCTGATGCGCTGCTGCATGGCGATTAAAAAGGGGTTTCCATTCGCAGGAGACGGAGATTGTCCAGGAGAAGAAGAAGAAGAAGAAAAGGGGTTTCCAAATCGAGAACCCCCGAAAGGTGTCGGCCCGAATGGGGAGAGACCACCAGCGTTTCCGAAAGGACCGTTATTTCCGAAAGGAGACCTTGTGGACAGGGACGAGCTACCAGGAAACCTGATGTTGTTAAAGGGCCGACTGCTCGGGAACTGACCTTGCGGACCTCCAAACGGCTGACCAGGAGTAGGTTGCGAACCTCCAAAAGGTGTCGGGACACTGGACAAGCCGTTTCTCGAGCTCGTAGACTGCTGGTTCTGTCGACGAGTAACAGAAGCCTTTGAAGGAGGAGCTGGTCCGCTCTTTTCTCAGCCGCGGCTCTGACCGAACTGGCGCTGTCCTTTTTGTCACCAGAAGGCTGCTGAGTGGAGGCCCCAACCCGTGGCCCGCCTCGCACTATTGAAGTGCTCTTGCGAATGGTTTCAAACAAAGAACCGCCACCGGCACCGGGGTTCGGGTTACCACCAGCAGGGATGTTGCCAGGTACCAGACCTCTGCCGGGAGGAGCGCCACCAGACTGTGCAGGACCGAATGGGAGACCGCCGCCAGGTTGAGGGTTGCGGGAAGGAAGGCCGCCGCCCGGCTGTTGAGGACCAAAGGCAGGACCGCCCCGAGATGGCGGACCACCGAACGGGACACTGCCAGCAGACTGGGGATTGCCTCCAGGAGGGCCAACTCCAGCTTGTGGGTTGACGAAGGGTGGGCGACCACCTGCTTGTGGATTAAAGGGTGGGCGACCTCCATTTTGTGGATTAAAGGGCGGACCACCTGCTTGTCGATTAACAAAGGGTGGGCGACCACCTGCTTGTGGATTAAAGGGTGAGCGACCTCCATTTTGTGGATTAAAGGGCGGACCACCTGCTTGTGGATTAACAAAGGGTGGGCGACCACCTGCTTGTGGATTAAAGGGTGGGCGACCAGCTTGTGGATTGAAGGGTTGACCACCAGCTTGTGGATTAAAGGGCGGACCACCTGCTTGTGGATTAAAGGGCGGACCACCTGCTTGTGGATTAAAGGGCGGACCACCAGCCTGTGGATTAAAGGGTTGACCACCTGCCTGTGGATTAACAAAGGGTGGGCGACCAGCTTGTGGATTGAAGGGTTGACCACCTGCCTGTGGATTAAAGGGCGGACCACCTGCTTGTGGATTAAAGGGCGGACCCCCTGCTTGTGGATTAAAGGGCGGACCACCTGCTTGCGGATTAAAGGGTGGACGACCCCCAGCCTGTGGATTAAAGGGCGGACCACCTGCTTGTGGATTAAAGGGCGGACCCCCTGCTTGTGGATTAAAGGGCGGACCCCCAGCTTGTGGATTGACAAATGGAGGTTGACCCCTAGCTTGTGGATTCACGAAGGGAGGACCACCACCTTGTGAACTGCCTAAGGGAGGACCTAGTCCAGGCTGCCCATTGGCACCAAACTGGCGATTTGAAAAGTGCGTGGGGGTGGGAACCCCAGGCTGCGGAACACCCGGCGACTGGCCGTTGGGATTCTGGGGGAAAGCATTCCTTGGTCTTGGGCCCTGGATGATGATGGGTTCCCCTGGCTGCGAGTCTCTGCTGGCAGGGTCAGACTCCATGGCCTGAACTTTGGGAGAGGCGTCTGTTTCTAGAGCACCGGAGTCTAGCGAAGCTGTGCTGACGGTATTGGGAATGCTACCTTGGCTGGTTTTAGCAAGGTGTCCCACGGCAGATGTTTGAGGGACAAAACGTGTTATGAATCCCATGGGACTGGGTGGAGGAACATTCTTATTTATGGTGGAAAGTGTGCCTTGGACTCTTTTAGAAGTTGACGGTGTTTCAGAACCTTTCTCTTTGGAAAGATGTAAGAAGTCATCAATCAATTTTGACGCAGATGATGTCGTGTCTGTCTTTTGTGGAGAGGGAGATGAATCATTAGCACTGCTTGGAGTGGATGAGACGTTTGAGGAGGCAGTGAGAGCCAAAGATGCGTTGCTAGAGTTTTGAGAAGTTACAGAGGAGTTGTCAGCCTTTCCAGAAAGGTCAGATGTTGGTGACGTGTTCCTGAGGTTTGGGGTCGTGTTGTCAGAACTGTTGGTGACAGGAAACGACTCGTCCATGTCTCCAAAAGCTGAAGATGTGTCAGCAGCGTTTTCAGAAGCTGGAGATGCGTCACTGGG